>JAEQBH010007863.1:0-70431 GCA_016808115.1 Tetrastigma voinierianum | reverse complement strand
ACGGGATCTTAAGATTTCATGATATTCACATTCAGCAAAATAAGAATTTATTATTACTAACCTGGATCCATAATGACAAGTCTTCAAGCAAAATATTATCTATTTCTATCCCTTTACCCTTCTATTCCTTCTCTCGCTTTCCGTTCGTGATGGTGAAATTTTCTAGAGAGATCCTTTTATGGGCAGGGAGAGGACCCTTTTTAAATGGATTAATTTAAAATTCAAAATTTTAAATCTTTTACCGCTTCCATCAAGCGGTGCCACCTTAAACCAATGAATACGTGATTTATAATATTAAATCTAATATTATCACATGAGTCAACTAAGAATAATTGAAAACATTCTTACATTCTCCTTGACTCATGTGATGTCTGCTGATACTTTCATTCATTCATTGGCATTATCATAAAATCATAATTAAGAATAGAACTAACAAGAGTCATAGGCGGTTGTACGTCATTATACGACATAGTTCCTTCCATGTACTATATTAATTCTCTTCTTTACGCAACCATTATTCATAAGTGAGATATATATTTCAAGGTCGAATATTTATTATCTCCATTCCAAAGTAGAATCTGTTTACCAATCATCATCAAAATTATGTATACACATAAGGTATAAGCGGAAAAAATCATAAACTTGTGCTAGTGAGCTCAAGTGTCAATATACATTATCTTGAATCATTGATCATAAATAATAATTAGACATAGAGGTATTCTTTCCAACATGACCATTAAATGTTTTGGGCGGTAACCCTTTTGTCAAAGGATCGACAATGTCGTAAGATTGAATGTTCGTATGTTCTATTGACACTCTGTTTCTGAACCTCTTCTTTAACAGCAAAGTATTCAATTCCATATGCTTAGCACCTTTGGAATACTTTATCATTCTTCTTGAGAAAACTGGCGCGAATTGTCCTGATAAATTTTCTTGATCTGTTTATCTTTGTCCATGTCCAACCTGAAATAAAGTTCATGACCATTTAAGCTTGAACCATGGCCTCAAAGCAAACCACAAATTCAGCTTCCATGGTAGATCTGCTTAATCATTATTTGTTTACACTCTTCCAAGAGATGGCCCCTCACCTTTAAAGATCTGGATAGCCCTGTAGTGGACTTTCGTGTGTCTGCCGACCCCGACATAATCCAGGAATACGAATATCCAATTACTTTGAGATGATCGAGGATCTCCTATGGGTAAGCTTTATCTGTTCTTTTGTTCCTTGCAAATGTCAACATAACCTAGCTGCGGCACCAATGATCTAACCGGGATTTTCTGAGTATGCTGACATTCCCAGCTGGCTTATGTCGGTCTTGTACAAATCGAGCATACATTAGACTCTAGCAGCGGTCATGTCTGGAATTGTATCTGTTTGTATTCGTTCCAAATCGATACGTGGACATTTCATGAGACTAAATTTGTCTCCTTTACGGGTGGAGCAGGAGCGGAAGCGGTCGCATTACGAATCTCTACAAAACTTTATTTATATAGGATGCAGAGCCAAAACCTAACATTCCTTGTGATACGATACAGATATCTCTATTCGATCACATACGTCGCCTACGCCCCATATCTTTCATTTCAAAGTTATTAGAGAGGAACCTTCGTTTCATATAAGAATGAAGATCGTTAGTTGCTAGTAAGATATCATCAACATATAGAGATCAAAAATATAAACTTACTCCCACGACTTTCGAGATATATACATCGTCGGCTTGATGTTTTCTTTAAACCCAAAAGAAACAATAGTATCATTGAACTTAAGATACCATTGTCGGGAAGCTTGTTTAAGTCCATATATTGATCTTTTCAGTTTACACACCATATGTTCCTTTCCTTTTTCTATAAAACCCATTGGTTGATCCATATAAACTTCATTTAGATTTCCATTTAAAAGGGCAGTTTTCATCCATTTGATGTAACTCTAAATCGTAATGAGCTACTAAAGCCATGATAATTCTAAATGAATCCTTTTTAGAGACAGGTGAAAAGGTCTCCCTATAGTTAACGCCATCTTTCTGAGTAAACCCTTTGGCAACTAATCTGGCCTTGTAACGTTCCAAATTACCACGAGAGTCACGTTTGGTCTTAAAGACCCATTTGCAACCAACCTTTTGATGACCTTCTGGTAATTCAACAAGATCCCAGACTTCATTCTGTACCATAGACTTTAACTCATCTTTCATGGCTTCTAACCATTTATCGAATTAGCATCATTCATGGCTTGTGAAAATGTCAACGGGTAGTTTTCAATTCCTAAGTCACTACGACTCGTGTAGGTATACCACGTAATCATTAGGAATAGGCGATCTCTTTCTCTTTGAGGTCTCCTTAATGCTGTGGTTGTGATTCCATCTACTCCGAGGTTCATTAATCACAATTTCATTATGAGTAATGGGATCATTAATTTGTCCTTCATATTGTTCATCGGGGTTGTGTCGGTTCGATAACTTGAAGACGATTGGAGGAAAAAATAACAATTAAGGAATACAAGTTAAAGGAATTTGTCGCCTCATTTCTTTAATATCCACTTTTCGAGTGTTCTCTCCCGGCTTACTTCCATCATTCTCAATGAACCTAGCATTCCTGATTCTGTAATCCTTGTAAGCATGGTTAGAGCCAATTAAAATCTAAACCTTTTCGACTTTTAGGATAACCCGATGAAATAACAACGATTGTTCTTGCATCCGATTTCTTTTCATGTGGATTATAATATCTAATTTATGCAGGCGACCTGAACATGTAGATTGCCTTAGACTAGGTTTCCCTTCCGTCCGCAAGTTCAAAGGTTTTTTGAAGGCGCCTTACTAGGAACCACTATTTTGCAAATACATGGCGATCTTTAGAGCATAAGTCCCTGATAAAAATAGGTAAAGATGCATTACTTACCCTTACTCAACCATATCTAACAAGGGTTCTATTACGCGCTACACGATCACACCATTTTGTTGTGTACACGGCATTGTGTATTGTGCACATATACCACGTTTTTCTAAAAATCCGCCGAATGGACCGGGGTGTTGTCCTTTTCCATCGCCTTCCATAATATTCACTACCTCTATGCGGATCTTACAATTTTCACATTTTTATCAGTGCACTCAACTTTCGTGTGAAAATTTCTAAGGCACTTACGACTGAGATTTTTGTAGCAAATAAACATAACCATAACGTGAAAAATCATCAATAAAAGTGATAAAATATTTTCTTTATTAAAGAGCCCGACATCAAAAGGTCCATATAATAAGTTGTGTATTATTTATTTGTGTGCTTCTTGTGGCTCCTTTCTTCGTGTGTTTTGTTTGTTTACCTTTAATACAATCCACACATACACTTAGATCAGTAAAATCCAAGTTTGGAAGGGTTTCATTCTTTACTAATCTTTCCATTCGTTCTTTGGAAATATGTCCCAAACGTTTATGCCAGCAGTAAGCAGATTGTTCATTGGCTAAATACGTTTAGTACCAACATTATGATGCAGGGTCATAAGAGTTTCCAGCATATAGATTGTCAAGATTTACTTTATATAATCCATCACCAATGTACCACCACCAATCATACATGTGTTTTTGGCCTGGCTTGAAACAACCACTACCAAATTTAATATATCCAGCTTTATCAAGTTTGGAAAGTGAAATTAAGATTTCTAGATATACTAGGTACATAATAGGTCTCGATAGAAGTCAAATGATGTCCAACATCAAGAATAAGGCGGTAAGTCTGCTTGACTTCATGGAGCTTTCATTCGGTTGCCCATTAGGACAAATTTCTCATTTGGTCTTGTGGTTTAGATTGAAAGGAATCCCTGCATTATATTAGAAACATGAGTTGTACATCGATAAACCACGAAGTGTTATTAGGAACTTGACGAAATATGATTCGAGAACATATCGCATTATGTTTCCTTTCTTTTGAACCAAGCCTTACGTCGAGACAATCCTTTGGAAATGTCAGTTTTCTTACAAAGTGGCATGCAGCCGACTTTAGGCCTTCTTATGAATCTTAAAAGCAAGCTCTTCGAACTTTGGTGGCCCTTTTCCTTTATTAGTATGTTTCCTTTTCTTTCCAGCTCCCTGATTGGTTACATAATTAATGGAGTGAATTCCTTGGTTTTTAAGTTTGGTCTCTTCCTGAACTAGCATACTATGCGGTTCATACACGTCCACTTGTCCTTCATGGTATTATAGTTCATTTGAAAGGACCATACTCACTTGGTAAGGAGTTCAAAATGGAAGCTACTTGTGAGGAAGCTTTCATCCACCTCAAACCTAATGACTTAAGCCTTGCTGACAAATTAGTCATCTCACTTACATGTTCATGCATGGTACGAGAACCATCAAATTTCATGGTGGTTAAAGTACTCATTATCGTCCCAGCAACGAGAGACTTATCAGTTGTTTGGGAGCGCTCTTCCACAAACTTTAACATTTCTTTAGCATTATCAGTTTTAGGGAGAGCTGTCTTAATGTTGTTTGCTATGCTCATTCGCATGTACATCAAACTCAATCTGTTTGACCTTTCCCAGGTTTTATAATGATTCTTTTCTTCAGCAGTGCTCAAAACAGTAATATCTGCTGGCTTTTCGACTCGAAGTGCCAAATCTAGATCCATTACCCCAAGGTAAAAATGGATTTGTTCACTCCATTCAGAAAAATTAAGACCATTAAAAACTGGAACATACGAAGGAAATCTTGATGCACATGCATTTATTCTTGGATCTTGATATTAACATGCTTAATAGACTAAGAAAACATATAAGTAAATATAATAATCATATATTGATGTTCTTTCCTTTGGAGCAACTCATCAATATACTACATACTGACATAATGATGCTAAGAAATTTAGCAATTTGATAAAGATAATCACGAGTAGTTAGATGTATCTACTATCACTGGATATATAAACACAACATATCTTATTGCATTCATATTATTAACATTCATGTTAATAAGTTATTAAGAGCAAACAATCAACCTTTGGGTGATCCTTAAGCTATTCTAACAATGATCACAATCATTCACGAAATTATTCATATCACATCATTTATAGCATCCATTATGAGAACAATTGTAATTTCTTAAACCAAATAAACATCATAAATAAATAAACAAATATTCAAATTGAAAATTATAACACTTATGGATTGTTAACTTTGGTGACTAACCAGCTTGGGATTACAAATTTTCAATTTATTTATTTACATTACTTATGTATTAAAAGAAAATTTTTCTTTAAGTAACTACATAAAGGTTATATACATAAATATTGCATAAAATGATATAACATGTATTGTAGCCTGATGGTTGTAAAAACCTTTATGATCAAGGAGAGATGCCATTGGTCATGGGTTCAAATCCCCTTTTTTTGTTAAAAATTTTGTTTTTTATTAAACAAATTCAAATCTCTTGCTTCCATTGAAGTACGGATTATCTATAACAAAATTTGGATAAAACCAAATTGGGATATAACAAAAATTGTATAAAGGATAATATCACTTTTGGAAGGATAATTATTGTAATTAGTATAGTTATTCAAAATGGTGAATAATTATAATAATAAAATTGCCAAATTCCATACTTGCATACACCAATTCTTCGTTTAAGTAGTGTAATCCCCTTTTTTTTTTCTTTTTTTTTTTTAAGATAATCTTCATAAAACACTATAATTTGAATTTCAATAAATTCAAGAAATTTAAACATAAGGGAATGAGATCGGCTTTTAAAGAAGACTTAATAATGAGTCTAAATCATAAAAATAATATTTTGAAAACAAATAAGCCCTATTAAACTTAGGAAAATCTGAATCTAAACCTTTGCTCTGATACCACATGTAAACATAATTTTGAGGATTTCTAGGTTTGTGTAACGGGGTGCGAGAACCAGGAGACATTCTGGGATCTTAAGATTTCATGATAATCGCATTCGGCAAAATAAGAATTTATTATTCTTAACCTGGATCCATAATGACAAGTCTTAGCAAAATATTATCTTATTTATCCATTTACCTTCTATTCCTTCTCTCGCTTTGGTTCGTGATGGTGAAATTTTAGAATCCTTTTATGAAGCGGGGAGAGGACCTTTTTAAATGGATTAATTTAAAATTCAAAATTTTAAATCTTTTACCGCTTCCATCAAGCGGTGCCACCTTAAACAATGAATACGTGATTTATAATATTAAATCTAATATTATCGCATGGTCAGTAAAATAATGAAAACATTCTTACAATAATTTGTTTTTGTTTGCCTAAATAAAAACCTTAATTTTTATGTATTTAAAATAAAAACGGTTCAAGTCATAAAATCGTAATAAATTCACAATGGATTTATTTTGAATTCAAATTCTTAGATTAAGTTTGCATTTAATTTTTAATTAAGTAACGATTTAGCTTTAATTCTTATAATTAAGTTTGCGTTTAATTCGTAACGTTTTGAATTAATTCTTATTATTAATGGCCAACATAACATCTTTTCAATCTCCACCTTTTTTCTGCAACTTGGAATATCTATCTTCATCTCTATTGTTCCTCGTTTAGAGTTCGTTCTAGACTCTGAAGAACTGTTGTATCATGAGGAATTATTATTTTAATATTTTAAAAAATAATAAAATAAATAGAAAATATTCCAAACTCACTAAGCATATTATTATTTTAATATTTTATTTTAATAAAATAAAGTTTTAATTATTATTTTAGAAAATAAATAGAAGTTTACCATATTTATAAAATTAAGATATTTTTATTTTTATTTAAATATTTTATATGAAATATAGAATAAAATTTTATTTCTAATTCCAAACTCACTAAGCATATTATCTAAATTAAGAAAATACTAATATCTTTTAAAAATTAATAATATTTGTTATTAAAATTTACTCTTAAAGATCGTTATTTTTAATATTAACTTTTTGATTATTTCAATACATTTTACAATCAATCAATAATTGGTCTCAAGTTATAATATTTAGTATAAAATTAGAATCAATGACTAGTATAGATTGATCCTAAAAACTTTAGACACAGAAAACTAAATTTTTTTTGGAGTGGCATGCTTGTCTTCAACCTAACCTTTGGAGAACACGTGACTCTCCTCCCTGAATCATTGAGGCAACGTATGTTGTATATGTTTGTATTTAACACTATTTTCACTAGTAAAATTAATTTCTTTACTCGCTAATTTTGTAGAACTTTATTAGTTCTATAGTTGTTGTTTTTGTTGGCCCTCTGTG
Source organism: Tetrastigma voinierianum (assembly GCA_016808115.1). Lineage (NCBI taxonomy): Eukaryota > Viridiplantae > Streptophyta > Magnoliopsida > Vitales > Vitaceae > Tetrastigma > Tetrastigma voinierianum. The sequence continues at coordinate 63,204 of JAEQBH010007863.1, read as the reverse complement.
GGGCAGTTTCTGTGGAAAGGCTGAATTGGAAGCTGATTAGAGTCTGGATCCTTGTTAACATAATTTTCATCGAAATGCTTGTATCATGCATGTATAGGTACGTTACGAGCTGAATTTAATAGTCCTTTTATAAGCCAATTGGATATTGATTTAATTTGGAAAATAAGTGAATGCTATGATGAGAAAATAATGGTTTTAGGGTCATTGAATAAGTGATTATGAAACCAAATATGGTAGATTCACACTGTCGTTAAGGGAGCTTAAATATGAGTATTAATGTTTGAGGAAAATTTTCGTATTCCATATTTACGATTTTATTAGTAACAATCCTTTTAAAAGAATAAAAATTTTATGCTTGTGTGGAGCCTTTAATATTTCAAATTGTACCAGCGAAAACCTACGATAAGATAAAAAAAGGGAGAGAGGCTAGTTCTTAGATATATTTCCATTGGGGAGATGCATTTGAAGGGCATAATACTCACTGTAGATTTAGAGCATGAGATGTTAATTCTATAGTTACCCAAAAAATAAAGAGCATAAATGATATTTGGCACACCAAATGGGAGACTCCAAATATTGATTTTGTAAAAAAAAAAAAAAAAAACTACATTTTTTTTCTTACAAAAATTTGAAAATTTTGTACGAGGATACATTTGTCATTTCATATTTTCAAAGTAACATTCCAAAAAATCTATCTCATTAATACCAACATTGCATAATTCATTGCAATTTTTCTGACATCATATTCTCCAATAAATGTGAATCTTGATTTTGCACCAAAATTTTAAAAACTATTATTTTCTCTCTCTCTCTCTCTCTCTCTCTCTCTATATATATATATATATATATATATGTTGTGTGATGAATACATCTCCATACAAATTTTAATTTTTTTTGAGAAAAAGGGATAGTTTCTGGGATTTTTTTTTTTTTTTACAAAATCAATATTTGATATCTTCCGCTTATAGAAAATATGATGTGATAAATATCATTCATGAGGATGAATCATGGAATAAGGTCCCTAATAGCTTGAAAAGTGAAAGATGTAAAGGATTTAAACTCATTACTATTGAGGTATTTTTTTACGGGTTTGGCCCTAACATAGAAGTAAATTTGGGATGGGATTATGGGAAAACCACATGTGTAATCTTGCAGCCCTAAATTGAACAATATTAGTGAAATTAGGTCACAATGTATATTAATGGCTTGGCCCAAGGCCTTTGGGTTTTGTTGTTAGTTGGGCAACACTATATGAGCTTGATGATAAATCCAAAATTTAGTTAAGAAGAGATATATATTGAAAAACTTTGAATGACTAGTTTAGTGGTATGAGATTCTATTGATTTAAGGAGCATAATTAAGAGCAAGGGTTCAAATCCAATCGACTTTTGCAAAAAAAAATTGAGGGGCACATGCCCTCGGACAGGCTTTTTCAACTTTTAGTCCAAAAAAATAAAAATTCTTCAAATACTAAAGGTCAAGAAATATTCTTAAATCTAATGTACTTTTTGTTAGGTGGAAATAAAATTTTGAAATCTAGACTAAAAGTATATCTTGAAGAAACACTTTAAAAGTGTATTTTGAATAGACGTTTTTCGTAATTTTTGAAAATTTTGAATTTAGATTAAAGCGTATTTTGAAAAAGCATTTCATAAATTTGAAGAAAGAATTTGAACTTATATTGAAAATGATACTTTATTTTAAATCTTCATTTTACATCATAAGTTAAACTACGCTAAAATTGAAGTATTTTCAAAACATGCTATTCTCCTTATTTATTTTTATTTTTATATTAATTTTTTAAAACTCCTTGGCTAAAGGGGATTACACCCTCAGCAGTGGAAATGAGCAGTGCCGCCTCCATGAATTACATCAGAAATGAGTACCAAATTTCATTTATCGGAATTGAATTATGGGTATTAGTGATAGAGATTTGGCATAATCTTAATATATATACATATATAGATTAAATTGACACTATTTGCTTTAAATATTAAATAAGAAGAAAGAAATTTGTGTTTTGTTATTTAATGAAAATGATTATAATTGTGTAATTATTTATTATTTAATAGTGGGGTTTAATTGTCTTGCCATCAATCCCTCCACCTCTTTCAGCTATTGCATGCATGGAGCTCAGGAGTTACAACCTCTTCTTATTTTCAACCGTTGGATGGAACAGATAGCAGCTATAATATTTATGTTGACAATAGAGATGCTAAGGATGACTATATATACATACATATGGTGCAAAGCTGGTTATGGGGGGTTTTCTCTCAAGGATAGAGAAAAACCTCAAATGCGCCTCAAATTAAGTTATCCTTCTTCAATCCTCTCCTTGTTTTCAATCTCTTTCAAGTTTCAAGCTTCTTTTCATGGCGGGTGGTGTTGGTTTTGGAGGTTTCAGGGCCTTGGGCGGTGGCTTTGGCTATGGAAATTTCCAACCCCATCATCATCATCCTTTGTACCGTCCAAGTCCGCCATTAACGGCCATAGACAGGTTCTTGGTAGGTCAGAGCCATTTTTCACAGAAGCAGGCCCAAAACTCCGAGAGGAACGGCGGAAACGGAGTTTCAGGCAATGGGTTTCATGATTTTTACTCAAAAAGTGGTGCAGTTGTGAGCTGTGGAAGTGGGGTACTTCCATGGCAGCCTCTACAGGAGGAGGGTCTGAATTTGAAGGAGAAGGAGAAGCCCTGAAGAAGGTGGGAAGACAAGTTCAAGAGGGAGCCAGTGGTAAGAGAGTGAAAGGTGGTTTTAGTTATTCTGCTACTTTGATCAAAGGGCAATGGAGCGCAGAGAGGATAAGGTGATTATAAGAAAATTTTCTTCATTAATTTCATGGGTGAAATAATCATTTTTTTTCTTCACCGATTTGGTTTCATGTTCTTATTATGTCTTTTCGAGTTACATAACTGAAGTGATCCTTTTTTTTTTTTTCTTTCTTTGATGTGAAGGAAATTGTTGGGGTTGGTGGAGGAGTTTGGCGATAAGAAATGGGCTCAAATAGCTGAGAAGCTGAGTGTAAGGGCCGGAAAACAATGCCGGGAAAGATGGCAAAACCATCTCCGTCCTGATATAAGGGTTTTCATCTTCTCTTTGATAATTTTTTTTCTTGGTTATATGTATAATCACTTCAATGGTTTTATGTTTTGACCACTACTACTACTTACTACTGTTATTATTATTTGTTTATGAAGAAGATGAGAATGGGATTCTGAGGATTATAGAATGAGTATATAAGATGTTAGATTTGAACCAAGAATTTCAGATCTTGTGTATGCTTGTTGTTCTTTTAACAAGCTCCCTAGATTGCCATATTGGGGTTCTCTTCATTTGATATTCTTTTTAATTCTACATGAATTTTGAAGAATGTGAAAGAGGAGAATTGACCCAGTCATCATCTTTCATTTTCCACTTTCCTTCTATAAGTTCTTTTTTCCTTTTTTGGGTAATTCAAACTTTCCTTCTTCATAGAAGAATCTTAATTATGACATGCAAACGTTAGGGTTTTGAGTCCCTATTTACACCCCTTAGTTCTCACATTGCTTATATTCCATTTCAGTTCAGCCTTCATTTTCATGTGATCACAGAAACTTTTCAATGATAGTTATGAAAAGTTGTTTTCTAATCTTGTTGTATGACACAAAAATCTCCATCAGTTTTCCTCTTTTTGGTTATTTTAATAAGAAAAAATAGTTGACAACATTTTATTTGTGAATCATACTTTCAGAAGGTGAATGGGATGAAGATGAGGAAAGGATATTGATTGAATAGTACAAGAAAGTCGGCAACAAATGGGCTGAAATCGCCAAACGCATCACTGGTAGAACTGAAAACACCATCAAGAACCATTTTAATGCTACAAAGAAGGCAAATTCAAGAAAAAGAGCAACAAGGATGACAAGCCTCGATCTACTCTCCTCCAAGACTATATCAAAGAGCAATAAACTAGACCACAAATGGACCGCCGCCACCCTCGCTGCGCCGTCCTGCCCACATCCTCCACCATCTCGGAGGATCCACCCCCACCACCACCATGATTCTCCAAGAATTGTCTGGATCAACAACCGTCCATGATTCTCCTCCATCACTTCACTCCTTACATGTGATGAAGAGTTACTATTCATACAAAACTATTTCCAAGTACCTGCAGCATTAATCCACCATTTCCGGGCACCTCCGAGAACATTAGTTCAAGGGGTAGAAAGACAAGAAAGCATGGCTTTGGATGCTTTTGATTCGTTCAGAGGCTCCATCTCCATCATCAACAACCCATCTTTACTCAGATATTTATATATCAATCTGCTGAATGGAACTTCAACTCCACCATCGGCTTCCATTAATGATCAGTTTTACAGCTACAATGTTAATCCAATGAACATAGAGTTTCTCATAGATCAACCATCTTCAAGTGGAAAGAGAGAGATGGATCTGATAGAGATGATCTCTTCCTCTCGGTTCTGCAACCAGGGCAGTGGAAAGAATTTGTAGTCATGTTTGTTGGATATCGTGCTTCAATCGTGAGTTTCAAACTGTGAATAAAGAGGTTGGGCCTTAATTTATTGGTTTTGTCTTCTTTTTTCTTTTAATAGCGTGGCTCATTTTTTTATTGACAAAATGTTTGATTGGCATTCATATTTTTTATTGTTATAAATGTATTCCTAATTTTGATGAAGGTTTTCTTATCCACTTATTTGACTTTAAAATAATCACATAAAAAAATTTAATTAATTAGTATTACCTTAAATTTTAATATACGCTAGGAATCTTTAGTGCCCACGAAATTAACTATTCTAATTTGTGTTTCTCAGATTAATCATACTAATTACCAAGGCGGATTTAAGCGTGCAGTGGGACACTTGTCCCCACTCCAAATTTTAAAATAATTTTCATTGTATTTTAGGAAATTCAATGACAAGCAACCTTATATATATATATTTATATATTCGATCCTCCTATTCTCCTTGAAATCAAATAGTAAACTTTGTTTGTTACATTTTAATTAAATAGGGTTACATTGAATCAAATAAATCAAAACAAATGTGCTCCATTGGATGATTTTATTGACCCATCATAATAAACGGAATATGTTGTTCTTCCACATTTGAACAAGCAAAAACAATTACGTCTATGTCGTAAAATTTGTGAAATAAAAAATAAAAAAAAAACTTATCGGGGTCATTAACTTCATGAGTGCAATGAGATTAGTCGAATCTTGCATGGCGGCGAGACATCTGAAAAGATTCTCGGGTTTGCTTAATTTATTGCACTCATGATCCACATCCTTTGCGAGATGCATTTGTTCCTTGTGGAAAAAATCTACAATTTAGCTTTGACAAAGAAAACTCAGACAAGCAGGACACGGAAGAAAATCTACATGGATCAAAATGGATTCAAACGGTATTTATTAAGTAGCATTGAGATTCTGAGGATGGAATTACCAAATAGTATACTAAAGAAATTTGGTAGGTAAGAATGGAACATTGAACAAACACTATCTGTGTGAGGTGGGATCTTGTTTAAGGAGCCAGGGCTACAAGCAGACGAAATAATCCAGTGAAGTTGTAAAAACAAATGGCATGGGATTGAAGTTTAATGATATTTCATTATTGGATTGTATATTTAATATAAATTGACCTCACAAATGAAAATTTCATTAGCAAATTAAAAGAACTTAATTAGAACCAAGCAAATCAAAAGCTTGAAAGATATATCTTTTAGTCATATATAGCTTCACTAATTAAAGAAGTAGAAATGCTGATTTAAAGATAGATAGCATCAGACAAAAGTTTAGGCCTTTATTGGAAACTGGAAACTGTTCTTGAAGACATTTTTTCTCTTTAAAATAATGACTCAGGGAACAGTTTTAACTTTTAATAAAAAATAATTTTTGAGAATTTGTTCTTAAAATAGGTTGAGAAAAAAAAAGGAAAATAGTCTTTCATCTGTTATATATATATTTTTTAACACAAACAATTGATAACTATTTCCAGGAATTGTAATCAAGAACTATTTTTTGAAAATCATTTCCAAAAACACTCCCACATCAGCCCTTTTCCAAATTTGCAGAAGCTATTCTTAGAGTCAAAATTACCTATAGTTGGTTGGGCCAGTCTGATTTAAAAACCACATAGAGGTGAAGCTAATGGAAAGTCAGCAATCCACTGGCGTTGCAGAACCCAAAACAACTGGTATCTAACTACATCCCTGCAAGTTGGAAACAAGAACACGTGAGTTTGCAAAATTGGAATTTGCATTAAGGTGACTGGACAAATTTTTGAGAAAAATGGGAGAATTAAAAGAATTTACTCACACATTAATAATGTATTCCCATTCACCAAATAGAAAAATCAACAAGACAGAAAATGGTAAAGACAACAAATTGTTCTTAACTTCCATAGAAACTTCATTAAGAGATCAGATCTTGTCCAACTGTTGAAAACTGTCCATGACCAAACGTAGAGTAAAGCTGTCACAAAGAATAAATTTTGCATGATAATGGATGTGAGAATGTGTAGAGATTCAAACAGAGCACCATTGCCAAGCTCAAACTCGAGATCGCACATCTCCAAATGAGGTAGAAACAAATAATCCATGTAAAGAAAATACATACTGAATAGCTTGCTGTTAAAATACAATTCAAAATTTGCCATACATAGCCCTTCAGATGGAAAGAGAGATCTGTGATACCACCACTTATAGCCGAGATGATCTGCAATGTATTGAGACATTTATCAGCTGAAACTTAAAAATCATATTGTAACTTTGCAGAGGTAATAGAAAATGCAAGCAAGATGGAGAACTCAAGCAGCCATGAGTAAGCACAAGTCAGCAGTTTTATATATGGCAGAGTGGCGGGTTTCCACTTCTTCGGTTTTGGCAAAAATGAACAACTTAACAAGCTCAGCATATGTAAGGGAAGAAAATTCTAAATTCTCCAAGCTTCAAAATGACGTGAAAAATTGAATCAAATTCAAAACTCCCAATGTCCGATCTCAGAAATTACAAAAGCTTGACATGCAGTAACCTATCCAATATAAGTTCCTTTCTTAAGTGAAAATCATTCCAGGGAAAAAGTTGTGTTTAAATATGTCTTATTTTCACAATACAGCCAAACAAGTTCTAAGCATAGTAAAGGGTAACCTTTGTTATCTGACTATTTATTCCTCAATAAAAAAAATGAAACAGATTTTAACCTTGGCTCACACTTAATCACCACCATCATCAGAAACTATATCTCAAATTGTAAGACAAATAACTTTACAAGTTAACAAGTTCACACAAAGTGAGATTGGAGTATCACGCACCATTAAGAACATGGCAGTCCACACTTTCTGGTTCTGAAGCTTATGGAAAATAAAATATTCTCCGGTTGCTGTTAAAATATTTGTCATATTCTTCAGAATCGTCACCATTGCAATATTTATGTATTTCAAACTGAAAAAAGCATCAGAAAATATTTAAGTTCATAATGAATAGTGGAATCTTATCATATTTGGCTTCATATGAAAGATAATCTCTTATTCACGATCTCAAACCATTATTTTCTACTCATCATAGCATTCACTTCTTTTCCAAGTTAAATCAATATCAATTTGGCTCATAAAGGACTATTAAATTCAGTTCGTAACATACCTAAACATGCCTGACCATAAGCATTCCGATGAAGATTATGTTAACAGGGATCAGACTCTAATCAGCTTCCAATTCAGCCTTTCCACTGAAACTGCCCACAGAGACCAAACAACAACTACAGAACTAATAAAGTTCTGCAAAATTAGAGAGAAAGAAATTAATTTTCCAGTGACAAATAGTGTTAAATACAAACATATCTACATTACAACAGACATTCCCTCCGCACACTACAGATGCATTGAAGGCTTTGCTGGTAAGGATTAGAATGGTAGAATTAAGGTTTGTGAGAGGTTCCGGTTTAATGCACAATAAGAACAGAAAGGGGAAAAAGAAAAAGTTGTAAAGATTGGTTGCTAATAAAATCAGAACAGATGTAGAATAGGAAAAATTTCCCTGAAGCATTAATACTCATATTTGGCGAAATGTACCTGATAAAACATTAAAGATATTCCTGCATTGAAACCATAACTCGATAGCAACGTTTTGTTTAGCAGTATCATGCTGCAAGAGGAAATGCAGTAAGCTGTTCCAGATAGAAGAGGCCCAGATTTTCTTCCCAATCCATGTTCATGCTTTTCACCCCATCAATTAGGATATTTATAGTGTCAACAGAAGGTGCTCGAGTCCCCTTAAAATACCTGCATGAGGTATGTCAAAAGTTTTACGAGTCAGTTAAGGATCAGAAATATGCATCCAATTTTGCAGTGAACTTTAAATCATTAAAATGTTTTTTTTCTCACAAAATTCCAACTTTACAATCACTTTATTCTAGGTGAGCTTTTATCTATTAATTGTCCAAATACTTAATATATCAGTCAGATACTAGAGAGGCATTTAGAATCTTCATAAAATATGCTAGAGGCCGCTTGGAAGTAAAAGAAAGAAATATCCAAAGATTAATAATAAATCAGAAAAAAATCAAATTCAAGTGTGCTGTTTATATAAAACCAATCATTCCTGCTCTCTGAAATTTGAAGAAACCAAACAGTAAAACTTGGCAATTGCATTCTGAAAATATAAATAATGATATGATGATAAATATTCATGTGAAAATGCAAAGTGAAAATTTGTTTAACATACAAGAAGAAGAATAACAAGTTAAACTTGCATATGAGAAAATAGTTAGACAATACAAAGGTGATTAGATGATACAGAATTAATGATTGAGAAAAGCACTAGCAAGATGAGAAGATTGACATGTTAAACCTTGTTGCTCTACGTTCTGCATTCATTGCAATATTGCTAATCGACCTGTTTCCTGGCTTCCGCAGACCATCAAAGATCTTATATAGACCATCAAAGATCTTATACACTTCATTAACTCTTTCACGAAGTGTTACTTTCCCATTTAAGGAACCTAGCTCTGATTCTTTGTAATCACAGATATCCATGATTTGTTTGAAATCGGATGTCATGGCATGGACATGCATTTGAGGTTAAAAAGACAAGCTTAATATGAGGAGTGTTCGGACACTCAAAGCGGCTTGATTCACGCACAAGTTCTAGAGAGACAAGAGATAGAACTTGTCAATCCGTTAAGCAACTGTTTTTATTGTGATGCACACATAATGAAGGCTAATACTCTTTTTGAATGAGCAACACAATGCATGTCAAATTTATCATAAAAGTTTCCTAGATTCATTTGTAGATAATTGTTTAGAAATTTCTGAAATGAATTTGTTCCATTTTGGTTTCAAGAGGCCATTTTAAAGTGATACATAACAGAACCATTTCTATCAGTATATAGACTACTTCCATCGGACCAAATCAGTATGCTAATATGATGTAAACTTACACTTAAATTATGCCACACACTCGAAACAATTGTCTTAGTTGATTAATGAAAGAAAATTTCCAGACCTTGTTAATTATACTTAAACTTCAAGTTTCTTGAATTCTCTTGTTTTCAGCTTTTTTAATATGTAAATAATTTTAATAAACACTTCTCAACAAATATTTTCAACCATTTTTATATAAATAGTATCTGATGAAGATGGAGAAAAACTAAAAGGAAAATTTTAAAATTACCTCTATTAACTAATATACATTTAGAAAAATGTCACAGAATTGAAAATAGTATTGAAAGGATCTTCAAAAGGGTTTGGGAATGAAAAAATCGTTAAAAGAAAAAAAAAGAGATGTAACTTGATTTTAGAAGCAAATTAAGAAAATTTAAACTATTAAAGTTTCAATCTAAGTCTCACGATTGAGAAGAAAGTAATTTTTCAGAGGTGAGTATTTTGTCTCCATATCCCGAATAAAACAACAAGATTGAATCCAATACCAAATACGTCTCGGTATTTCATAAGCATTTCATATGCTAAGCCAAATAACTAGACTTTAAACAAACGGGATCACCGACTACACATCCAAAAAATAAAACACACACACACACAATTTGAACATCTCAATGTGCTCGATACAGTAACAAACTTTTGCGACTTTTAACATCCATGCGGGGAAAATTGAAAGCGGCATAAAAAATGAAAACAACGAGAGAACTGATATTAGCTTGTTCGTACCTCGCGAATTCAGAAGAATCGCTGACTTTCCGATAACATCCCTTTCAACAAATCACGAGATGAATTTATCGGACAAGAACAATTATACGAATCCATAAGCTGAAAAATTGAAATAAATAAATAAATGAAAAATTAAGATTGGACGAACACAAAAGGAATCGGGCTTGGAGGCCAATGACGGTCGGTAGAAAGCGTGATCGCCATCTTGATTTGGCGTGAACCTGAAAGAAAAGAGGGAGCGAGCGCGGATACGAAGGAGTCGAAAAGACGAGGAAAATGTCTGAGAAGAAACGTAGAATAGAAGAGGTGTTGTGGAGGTGGAAGTAAATAAAATGAGTTGAGGAGGTTGAATTACTCCAAATTATTCGAGTATGGAGGCAGGAATCGAGGTTTCGCAAAGTCAAGCGAGGGAAGAAGCGATCATTATGATTGGAAAATGAAAGAAAAAAAAAGAAGAAGAAATGGAAGTTCTAAGGGTTTGTTGATTCACGGATTGGAGTGGATTGTAGATGGCGAGAAGAACCTTTTGGCCCGAAGTCGGGTGTTTTTGCGCCAAAATGTGGAGGGCGACTATGGCCCATTCGGTTAGACCACGTGTTCTTTGGGTTTCGGCTATTTCGACCCATAATTTTATTTTAATTATTTACATTTTCAAAACTATTCCTCACGATTTTTGAAAACATATAAAACATCATTTATGTTTTAAAAAGCGTTGATAACTATCCCAATTTAATGTTTTGTGTGTTTTATATGTTTTTTTGAGAATAGAAAAATTAAAAATCAAACATGTTCTCACGATAATTTTGTTATTCTCTTTGTTTTTATAACAAAAATAATTTTCAAAATAGAAGCGGAAGAAACCCTTAGACCACTATTTAGTAGGTAGAATTTTTACATTTCTCTATTCAAACTTTTCGAAAGCAAAGAAAAACTCGTTTAGTTACGAAAATCAGATTAAAATAAATTTTGAAAACAAAGAAAATGAATTCACTATTTTCAACATTTTATATATGAATGACATTTTGTGTTGTTTCCTTGTTTTAGTCATCGAAAACCGCGAGTTTGGTCGATTGGGATAAAAAGCGAAAACACGGGATTGTGGCTATTTTCTTCTTTTCTTCCCTTTTCGTCTTTCACTTCGATTTTCTTCTCCTTGACTCCTTGAAAACACGGGATGTGAATAGTAACGCATTTTAAACATATTTTCATTGTTTTTCATTAGCTTGCATTTCAAGAAAATGGTTTTAATGATTTTCTTATTCTTTATTTTCAACCAAATTCAGAAATCTGAAAACGTATTTTCTAAAAATGGCCAAATATTAGAATACATTGAAAATTTTCGTATTACGAATTTTTGGATAAGTTAAAATTTTAAGTGAATAAACGGGGCCTTAGAATTTGTAACTATTCATTTATGATAAACTAATTTGTTTTGCTATTTAAACCGAATTGCCTAATTGGGCCTTTGTTCGTAACCCACCTTAGATTGAGTTGGAAGTTTGGAAATTTTGACAGGCGAGCTTCACATGGTGTTTACCTTCCAGCCTGACTGATTGCATCTTTAACTACAATAAATATATATATATATATTTTAAATACCTGCAAAGGTTAAATGAATAATTCAACGCATAGAATGATGATAACCACAAATTTCTACATTTATTTATAAGACTTTCTAGTTAATCATTTTAAGCAAGCCTTAGTTGAAACCTTACAAGGAAAAGTTTGTGGGAAAAACCTTAGTAAAGGAAAAAAATGCAATAGTGTTTTATGTTTTTTAGATTATTGTTTTTAAAAAACTTATTAGCAAAACCTAATGGTTGGAACTAGAGGGAAAGATATTGTTTTTCCTCCCTTATAAGTCCAGCATAATTGGACTTTCTTGAGTGCTTTAATTGGTGTTATTACGCCTTAAGCTGCTTGAGTTGCGGTAATCAGGGTTTTTATTAGTAATAGTGCTAGATTATCATTTGATTTCATTTGTTGGATATTAATCTCACAATTTTTCGATACTAATATAAATAGAAGGCTTTGATGATGTGCTTTGATTTTATGTTAACACAACATTTATTTTCGTATAATATTGTTGAATTGTACTCTTTTTTTACAATTAAATATTTTAATTACAATCTTTAGGTTTCAAGAAGACCCCTCCCCTCTCTAAGAATTTGTATTTTTAAAAGTTGAGCACTCTCTGACATAAATTAGACATGACTTAAACAATTTGATCGTATTAAGAGGAGAGTATATGATTTTTTGAATGTCAGAAGCTATAAATTTTAATCGTCCCCAATTACTTGAAGGAACGACTAACTAACAAATATTTTTTGAATTGTTTCCTTGGGGTAACTACTATTAGTAATATGATGAATCTCCATGCATGATATAACAATATTGTCATATGTAAATATATAATCAATGTGAGATCGGACTTTCTATATATGGTGTAAAAATTTGAAAGGTAGAATTTAACCTCACAAAGATAAACCTAAGCCAACATTTATTAATCTAGATGTTCAGCGAACTTAACTAAATGCAGTACTGATATCAAATTGGCGATTGTAATTAAATCATACTAGTCCAAATTGAATTGAATTTAACATTTTAAAGATGATGATTTAAAATTTATTTTCTCAGTATTTATACCAAAATTTAAAATAATAAAAAAGATAATATTTCAAGATAACAAATAAAGTATATAATACTCGCTATACATTATATAACATTTTCTATAAAAAAATTTAAAACAAATATAATAGACATCATTACACGAGAAAAAATCTGAGACTACACACATCAAAGAAAGATTAAACCATAGCAACTAAATTGAGTTGGGATCGGAAAGACAGTGTAACCCACCCGTCCCGATTCTGATGATGATTGCTCATTCTGACCCGGGGATAAAATTTTCCATCCTTAAGGATACAAATCAATACCATGTGAATAGTAAATAATAGATGATCTTATCAATGTTTTAGAAACCGGATCGAGACAATTTATCTATCCTTAAGGAGACAAATCCCATGTGAATAGTAAAATAATAGATCATCTTCATCTTACCCAGAACTCTCTAGAGGGTTTTGGAGTGTAACACAACATAAGAGGGAGGATGGGAATCACCAAATCTTTCTTCATCAAAATCTTAGGAAGAAACTCATCTCGATCTCAAGCTCCCGCCCTCTTTAAATTCCAGACACTGAGAATTGGGAAGACTAAAATCCGGTGCTTCCTTAATATCTTCAGCAGGCTAAATTGGTAAACGAAAGAAAAGAGTGGAGTTCATGAAAAGAAAGCAGAAAAGAAAATCTTTGAGATTGAATTTGTTAACTATGGCCGAGGGAAATAGAAAGCACTAAGCGCCATAGTTGCAGCAAACGACAAAACAAAGTCTATTATCATAACCAAGCGAAAAAGCTTGCGTGACTACCACATGGAAGGTACCTGATAATCCAAACATAAGTCATCGGCCAATCCATGTTTGCCTTCAATTTTCTTTGTAATTTCTCGAAATGAAATATTTGAGCAGTTCTATCTATATTAAGAAAAAAAAACCTATTACATGATGCAAAGCCATGTTACTCCCGAACAAAGTAAATATCTATATATTTGATTCCATGCAATATTACGATTACATTAAACAAATGTTTTCCATCCAATTAAGCCACGATTGAGATTTTTTACTAAAGAATGGTTTCAAGTTTTAAGGTTAGAAACCTTTCCTAAAATATCTAAACAAGCTCATCACGGTCTTGAAGTATTACATTGTCCCAAATAAAGGTGTACTCCTTGAGGCACAAGAAGGCATATACCTCAACTTAGACAAATAAATAAATAATTATAATAATGGATTCTAAAAAAATCAGAAAAGTACTTTTAGGAATTTGCCAGAAAATGTATAAAAAAACCATAAAATTCATAACAAAAAAAGCCATTAAAAATAAAGCAAAACACATAATATCAAAATGAATGATTTGTCATTGTCATTAGATTATAATTTAATTTCTTCTCTCTTCAAAAATTTAACTCTCTCATTGCTTTATCAAATAATCTTTAGTGCTATCATAACTACCACTTTGTAAGATCATCAAAAAAATCATAATCGTATCTACTTGTAATATCATTCCCATTTGATGTCTACTTATTTTTCATTCAGCAATTGCAATGGTATTTTTCCTTATCTATCAGTTTAGATAACGGGTTGAAAGCAGCCTTGGACTAGATACCACATGTCTTTGTCATGGTTGGAAGATTCTAGGGTATGCAGGACCTGTGGGAGGACCAGGAAGGCTAATTAAGCCTCTGTAGACCCTGTGTAGAAGAGAGTAACAACATACCAAATTTGGTTGCGGGGTTTGGATTTATGGACATTTGAGATGCTTACCTTTAAAAGTAATTGGTAGCATTTACACAAAGGAAGATTCTAGCATTTGGATCTTACAAGTATTCACCATGAAGACAATTTACATCAATTGCAAAATGATTCTCCTATAATGAATTTGTTATGTAAAAATGTCTACATAAGCATTTAATTTGATAAGTTTTCAATTGCATGCGGAAGTGAAAGTCTGTCTATAAGATTACAGTTGAGGCATCAGCACGATCATACACAATCTCTGTTCTTTTAGCAACATCATACCTTTGTAAAGTTTTTAATCTGCGAGATGTAGAAACAAAAAAAGAAATTTTAGATATTATACATTTCAACTTAGAACAAATTACATTATTATAAATCATCTCCACTTTCGAAGGTGCATAACTTGTGGAATTGATTTTGGGAGTATGGATATTGCCTTTGTAATTGCTCATTACCATATCTTTAGGATCACGGTTCGCAAGGTTCAATCATATCATCGGAGTAAAACGTCTGTGAAAGTGAAATAGCAAACAAATATTACCAAGTTAAATTCAAAGACAAATATGAGACGAGTAAAAGATAAATGGGCCAAAAAAAATTCAGTTAGCAGGTTAAAACAAAACATCTAAATATACATGCCTGCGGGCACCTCAACATGATGTGCTGGCCCATTGTAATCCACGACTAAGCGACCTCAATATGGCTATAAAAATGCTTAGGTAGAGCGCGATATGAGAAAATAAAAATAAAATAATATTCATTACATGCTTATGTATTTGTGTCAAAGATACTGTATTCATGCTAATATATGCATTCAAGTTTACATAACCATAGGCATTATGACAACAATTGACAACAATATTCAAGGTTGCCAAGAACAATACTAAAGTTTGAAAAAACCTAGATTCCATGTTACTACTCTATATATTGTTTAGGTACAAATTTTGGACAATAGTAAAGCGATTAGTAACCCGTTTGGGAGTAATCTTGATAGGAAGCGTCTAAATGATTGGAAGGATCACCTAAATGATTGCCATGAATCACTTTAAGAGATTATCCAGGTTTTTTAAAATGATTTTCAAATGTTCACATAACAGGTAATTCTGTGAACAATTGCTTTTAAACATTAGGAAGCACTCCTGACTCTGCAAGAATCTATCCCGGATGGGCACGAGAATGTCGGTTCACGATCATTTATTTACGAGAGGCAATGGGTAGGTCGATTGATACAGAAAACATGGCCAACTCTGGTATCAAGTTTTACATTTTATTCCAATTCTCACCTAAAAGAATGCACCACTAGAACACTAGAACTAAGCTAATAAACATAGCCCTTCATTACAAGAATAAGAACCTTACATAATTACTTATTATTGTTTAATATGCAAAAAGTTTATGTGGATGACATAATAATTTTAAACACACACACACACACACACACACACACACACCTAGCATGTGGAACAGCACCTACCATTTCAACTCGATCTTGAAGAGAGTTCTTTTCTCTCATTTCTTCTAGCCGCACTCGTTTAGGTCCATCACCTTCGACAATGAAACGAACCTTAAATACATTTTTCTAATGAGATGATTGAGCCTTGAGACAAAAACATGCAAATAGTTGTGATTAGTCATGTAAACATGAAGCGCCATCCATACACTAACTTTTCCGTAACGGGGTGGTGGGGGGTGGAGCGGGTTGACTTCTGAAATAACTTCTTTATAAAGCGACATTATGAAAAATGTATTTGAGATAACTTTGATCTAGTAGTGAGGGTTTGTGAATGTTTGATCTTTGTTGGTAGTTTGACTCTTCAACCTGTCTAAAAAAATAAAAATAAACACGAGAAAAAGATTACAGCGCTTGGAAAAAGATAACAATTCTATTGAATCTTCCAAAGATAATAAAATAATTCATGAATGCAAAAACAAACACAAATCTGTGGAATAGAATTCATATAATGAATCGATAGGTGTAGGCTGACAAAGTGCTTCTTAGTAGCATAAAAGCAAAACCCATAGAGCAAATTATTTCAACATCCAAATAATTAGTTTCAATCAACTATTAGCCGTCATAAAGCATGAATTGATGACAAATTAGAAAAACATAAAAAAACCCACAAAAACAAGGTATGTGATACGAGGATCTTTATAATAGCATGAACCAATATTTTATTACTGTTATTATCATCATCATCATCATCATCTGAAAAGGTAATGCATTGAAAAGTATACACGGTATTTACAAGCAACAAAAATCCAAAGGCATGAATACACCAAAAAAAAAAAAAAAGGAAAACCCACGCTCTCTGAGGGCTGACTAATCCATAAAGTCAATTATTGACATGAACCGAAAATCTAAATGTACAATCTAATCCAAACCCAAAAAAAAACACAGAACTTTAATCTTTCATGCGAATTTTCATGAATTCTCAAAGCTCAAGTGAACGAAAAGACATAAAGGGTAACAAGATAAGCCAATATATTGTTAATATGCTAATATTAGTTTAGCATCAATGATTTGTAAGTCAATACCTCGATAAAACAATTTGATGTTTACTAAAAGCAATTGTCAAAATGAATTGATAGCCTTAGATAATGGAGATGAATGCATTGCTAAAGATAGGATTTAATCCGATAAAACCTAATTTGATAGCCATGAATCTCATTTAGGGGCTAAAGAATGTATCTCTTATGTCACGATAGATGTTTACCCTTTTCCAACAGGTGAGAAGGAAATGATGATCCACCATTTAAGATGGTGATGGCTTAGTCCATTAGATGCTACTCATATTTCAGAGGATACGTGTGAATACATCAAGGGAATGAGGTGGTTAGTCTGGTGACACAAACCAAAAGAGATAAGATAAATATAAATAGAAGCAAATTCCTCATCCAGAGAAAGAGAAACCCAGAACAACAGGTTTAACAAAGAGTACCAGGTATGCATCAAAATCAAAAGAGTTATTACTATGATATTAGTAACTCATTGGGAACAGCGGCATACGCCGGGGATAGCTTCAACAAACAAATCGCCTTCAGATAAACCAATGCAACATCACAACAGTACAATTTCATCTTGGCCTAAGTTTTAAGACGAGCTGAACGCATGCGCGGTGTCCACCGCATTTTAATTACAGACCTTCTCTGGTGGTAGCCACGATCGTAGAAGCTGTATTTTCTTAGCAGCCAGCTTGCAAATGGCACGACTCACATCTGCTAAAGTAAATTCTGACACCTTGTTCATGAATGCTCCCCACATCGACAAAGCCATAGAGTGAATGGTCGATGAATACAACTTTAGCAACCCATAGTGCGTGCATGCATCGGGCTTACGAGAGAGTTGAGAAGGCTTGATGTCCATGCACCAATGTTATCTTTTCCCGAATGAGAATCGTCCTCATAATTGGAAGGGTCCCATAAAATGTGGGTAAGGTGTTCTGCATGAGAAACGGCTTCCATGGTATGTAGTAAACTTTCAAGCCACCCGTCATATATCTCACTCCAGAACGATTTCCATAAGCATGAGTCAGAACCACCACCTGGACAACAACGTAATACAAAATGCATAACCTGGCGCAACCGCAGTGAAGTGAAAATAAATATGATTCTCCTTATGCTTTCTAGGTAGACAATATGAGCAAATACAATTTTACGCAATAAACTTATTCCATTTCCTTAAACAAGAACTAAAAGAGACAAAGTCGATAAAAAGGGAATTCTATTAATTTTTTTTCTCCAATTTTCTTTCATTTTGTTCCCTTCCCCACGAACGGGAAGAAGAAACATTGCCTTTTCTTTTCTCAGCAACATTCTATGTAACACAACAGAGCATACAAAAATATCTGAGGCCCTTGCAATAAGCAGTGACTATCGACCTTATGGTAAGCAGGCAAGCATTGTGATAGATAGTAAATGTGGTCCTCCACTCCACCAAAGTTAGGATAAAAGAAATGAGACACCATTAAAATTTTATGCCTTTTGCAGTCGGCCACTTGGCATCGATGTCTCGACAAAAGCTACTTGATAAAGATAAAAATTTTGTTTGAGATGGAAGCTACCCATCCATGCAAAACATGATAAGACAGACAGGATGTAAACAAGACAACAACCAACAAAACAGGCATATTACTATGATTTAAAACAATAAATATCAATAAATAAATAAATTAAAAAAAAAACAATGAAACCATTACATAAATCTTAGTAAGGTCATGTGAGGAAATACAATGGCTATTAATCATGGTGATACAGTCACACTCTTGAAGCAAATCCGTCAAAGAATTACTGATGGCTATACCTTCTATCATCACTTCTCATATGCTTTGCTAAACTACCCATTGCTTAAAATGAGAATGTGTGGAAACTCTAAAAGTAAGTTTAAATATGCAACCATTCAGAGAAGGTAAATATTAATTAATATGCTCTGAGATGAACATTTTGCAAAATTCGATGTTTACATTACTAAGGAGGTTTAGGAACACATGCTTGGATGTAGGAGGAGTCAAATGTAGACCCACGACAGGAAGGAAGAGACACAGAAATTCTTAAGAATTATAAGAATAGGTTACATGAAATTTTCTCCATCACAAAAGAATAATATACACTCAAATAAGATTAAGTTTGCTTAAGCGCCTTAGAATTTCCTTTTGTTTTGTTATTTTTAATTTAGAAATGTAAGAAATTCTGAAGAAAAGCGTCTTTACAAGATTGTCCACTTGAAAAAGAAAAAAAAGTTCGAGTCAAGTTGTACTTCTAGATGATACTTTCTACAAATTCCTCATTGCTGACTCCTTTCCGAGGTAGTCAATTTGTTCTAATTTCCTAAGCGAAATCCTCAGTTTTTATCCTAGAACTAAAACTTTAGCATCATTAGGAAAATGGTGTCTGACATCATTTAGTATTTTCAATGTAGACCATAAACTTTGCCAGGTTTTCAATGTAGTCCATGAATTTTTATGGGGTTTTAATGTAGTTCATACTATAATC
Source organism: Tetrastigma voinierianum (assembly GCA_016808115.1). Lineage (NCBI taxonomy): Eukaryota > Viridiplantae > Streptophyta > Magnoliopsida > Vitales > Vitaceae > Tetrastigma > Tetrastigma voinierianum. The sequence goes on along the minus strand of JAEQBH010007863.1, from coordinate 43,705 downwards.
AAAAATCCAAATTTCAACAATAGCATTGACATGTTAAGCATTCAAAGATAAACCTTATCCCTCTGTTTGATTTCCAAGAAAAAAATAGAAATAAAGAAAACAACATTTTCTCCCTATGTTTATCTCATCCTTTGCTTCCAAAAGAGAGAGGAAGGAAAAATGGAAAAGCCCCTGACATTGTGAACTACAAGTAAGTGGCATTTTCTATATTCATAAATTATATTGATGAAAACTAAAATTTTACAATCCAGAATTTTACTTACTTTTGAGATTTTCTGTCTATCCAAACAAAATGTATTTTATACCAAGAAAACCTTACTTTTTAATACTTTCTCGCTATCTAAACTAAATATTTTTATCTGAACATTTCCTGTTTTTTCCTAACAGAAATTCCAGTCCTAGCTGTAATCCAAACTGGGAATACTTCCAGGGCAGTTCAAATAGAAAGTTAGAAACCCTATAATTCAAAACTTCCAGCAATTGCATTCCCAAATTACAAGGTAGGCCGGGCGAAATCAGCCCTCCGTTTGGATAACCAAAAATGAAGAAAAATAAAAGAAAACCCATTTTAATCACTGCATTATATCTCTCACCGTCTTTGCCACCAAAAATCCAAAAAAAAAAAGAGATAAAATTCAGAACAACTAAGCCGATGGCTAAACATGAGTTTATAGGTAAATCAATATTCTTAAGCTCAGAGCCCCAGACAGAAAAATTATATTACAATTTGAAATTTTCTCATTCAACATTGTTTTCTCAGCATCCAAGCAAACCGATTGATTGAATTGGGATAGAGATAGGTAGAGTACCTTGAACTCAGAAATCGACCGAAACGCACCTTTAGGAGATTGACTCACTGAATGATCTTGTGCAAAAACAGATCGAGAATTCTTTTCTTTGCAAAAGCGGTCGAATTTGTGTGATTTATGCTCCCATTTCGCTTTAAATATTGAAATTTTAATTTAGGTAAATTTAATCGGGTTTATACCATGTTTGGTTTTACAAATGGCATCAATGATCTAATTTTATATTTTAAAAATTAAACTAACAAATGTAATTTAATTTCTTTTAATTAAAATCTTCAAAAAATAATAATAGTTTAAAAATAAATATGGTTGTTTTACATAAATAAAGTATGGATTGTTGAAACCACATATAATTGTTTTTCTTTTTACATTTATCACTTTGTATGATGTTTTTACAAGAATTCAAACTTTATCTTAGAAACCCGTAAAACCAATCGGTTTCATTCCTTTACCATTTGTGTCAAGTTTTAAGGGTAAAATCATATTTTTATTAAAGAAATTCACTTTTTATTAGAACATCTAATCTTGTTATGCATTGTCATTAAAATTGAATCTAAAATTTAGAACTTTATTATTAATAATTAACTCAAAATAACAAAGATAATATTTAAAAACAAAATTAATGATTCTGAACTTGCAAATCCCATTATTTTGTTGGGAGGACTACTATAAAATTGGTATTTTAATATCTATAATCTAAATGTTCATATACATACAGAGATGCGCTTTGGAGAAAGGTTATTTGCTGTAAATTTGACAAATCTAATGGGGGTTGGCATGCCAGTGACCTGAGAGGTGGCTATGAGACTAAAAAACATGAAGGAAATTAGAAAATAGTAGGCTCAGTTAATTCCGGAGGCAACGGTCTTTGCCCTATGGGACGGAAGAAGGATCAATTTCTGGAATGATATTTGGTGTGGGGAGGAGACGTTGAGTTCTGGTTTCCCCTATCTTTTCAATTTAGCCTTGAACAAAGAGGCCAAAGTGGCGGACATTTGGTATAGAGGCAAGGGATTGGGTGTTGGTCCACAACCTTCTTAAGACCACTCAACGATTGGGAGCTCGATGAGATGGTAAGATTCCTACAAACTCTTCATGATCAAAATTTCCGGCCAACGGTTGAAGATCAGCTTTTGTTGAAGGATATCAAGGAAAAAGGGTTTTCAGTTAAGATCATGTATAAAGGTTTTGATATCTCCCCTGCCTTTGATTTCCCCTACCGCTTGGTTTGGAATCCAGTGGTTCCCCCCAAAATTGGAGTCTTTGCTTAGGAAGCTGCATAGAGTAAAGTGCTCACTTTGGATCAACTTAAACGTCGTGGATTTACTTTTACAAATAGATGTTTCATGTGCGAAGAGGAAGAAGAGATCATTGACCACTTATTGATTCATTGTAAAAATGCTAAAATGCTGTGGGATCTTTTTTTGTCTATTGTTGGGATTAGTTGGGTTTTCCTACAATCGGTCCTTCACAACCTTTTAGCTTAGCAAGGAGCCGCCGTGGGTAAAAAGCGCAAAAAAATTTGAATAGCAGCCCCACTGTGCTTGTTTTGAACTATCTGACGCGCTAGAAATAGGTCGGTGTTCGAAAACAATGTCTCCTATGTCCAAAGGATTAAAGCTAACTTTGTTTCCAATTTGTAGACTTGGGCTAATCTGTATAGTATTTCATAATACACATTATGTTTTGGATTTCCTCACATGGTTGGGGAGTAGATAGGGTTTCTGGTCTTGTTTTCTGTTTGTTTTTGTTTTATTTCCCTTTGTTCACGTCCCGTGTACACTTGAATTCTTTTTCTTTTTTTATAATATTTGCTTCTTACTGATAAAAAAAAAAATATACAAGCGATTATTATGAATGAAATCTATGATGCAAATGGTGATCGAATTTTACTCTAATCATATTGGTGAGTCTGATTCATTCATTGCTAGAAGGAATGAGAATTTAATTTACTCTCTATTCCTTGTATTAATAAATTTATATAAACTTTAAAATAAAATCAGTAAACTCATTTTCACTCCTAAAAATAAAAACTCAAACAAAATATATATATTCTCGACATCCATTATCACATACGAATACCTTTGTCGGTGAATAGGTGTTTTAATTTTATTATTATCATCATTATTATGACCATCATCATCTTCTTAATTAATAAATCCATTTCTTTATCTTTACTTCTTTTATTTTATTTTTAGGAAAAAGCGGAAATTCATTCTTACGAGCTTCTAAATTTCTTTATCTTTACTTAGGAAAATAAAGAAGAATCACGAAGAATAAAGACTGACTTAGCGAGTTGGGTCCCATAAAACTCACTTACTATTGGACTTTAAGCATTTAAGTTCCTAAATAAAACCCACATTCTGTGGAGCTAGCGGCTAAATTTATGATGGAAATTTTGTGGTTAAAGAGCAAGAAAAAGGGCCCTGTGAGAACTTATAAATGTGAGTTTGGTATTAAAACAATTCATTAACCTTAAAATCTTATTCATTAATTGTGATTTTAAAAATTAACTTTAAAATCATAATTGTGCATCTGATTTTAAATTTATTTTAAAACCATAAATAAATAAATACAGTTTAAAATAAAAAAGATTAGTTTAATAAATATTTTGAATATATATATATATATATATATATATAAATAACTCTATAAATCTGTGACTTCAAGAAGGTCGACTGCATGGTAGGTCCTCTCATGAGTTAAATTTTCTCAAAAGAAAGCTCCATAATGGTTTTTCTCTTTATTGCCATATTTTATCTAAAAGGTCTATATTTTTTTAATAAAAATAAAAATTTATTTATATCAATTGTGAATTTGGTATCACACTAAATCTATATTGCTATCCTTTTCTGAATTATAATATTGGGTCTTTTTGGATAAGTTATACTTAGGTAGTTGATAGTTAGTAACTTTGAAGGTTGGTCACGGATAACTTATATTTAGTTGATTATAGATTCACATTTGATAAAGTAGTTGATTAGAAGTAACTGATTGAATTGAATGTTAAATTAACTATATAGACTTGATAAAGTGATATAAAGAATCTTTTAACTACTAATTTATCGTCTTATTGAAAAATGTTACTCAATTTGTAAACACTTTAGATAATTTGCACATGTTAAAAAATTTCTCTTAAAAATTTATTTATTTAAAAAAATAAATTAAGGTTAAAAGTTATTTATCTATAGTAAATTTTAAGCAGTAAGTATATATATATATATATATATATATATATATATATATATATATATATATATATATATATATATATATATACATATATATGTGTGTGTGTGTGTGTGTGTGTGTGTGTGTGTGTGTGTGTGTGTGTGTGTAAGACCCGAGAAAATTCCAATTTTCGGAAAAAGTGTAAAATGGTCATTTCGGTAAAAATCCAAAATTTTTCTAAATCTTGGATGACGAAATGGATTTTACCGTTGGAATCATCTCAAGAAATCTAGTTACCACGTCGAATTTCATCGAATTCCAAGATAGTCGGAATTTCACGTTTTTCGAGAGACGCAGAGATTGTCGGGGTGCGATAAAAGCGGGTTTGAGAAGACATGTATGATGTGACAAAAGTCACCTATTACATGTACTCTTGTGACACATGTTAAGATTGAGATGATGAAATGGGCGACCTAAATAGTCTGAAGTGTCAAAAATCTAGAAGAAGGGACATAGTGAAATTAAATGAATTGTTAATGATAATAAGACAAAGAGTCAAATAGTGATCATCTTCTCCATTGTTGAAAGCCCGGACGTGCAGGAGAGGAGAAGGAAGTCTGATAATTTGGGGATTTGAGATTTTAGAGAGAGAGAGCACCTTCTCTCTAGATTTTAAAACGATAGGACCGTCGGTTTGACGAACAAGTAAAGTTCTGTGTGAGGGCTACATGTGGACATCGATTTGGTGGAGTTCGAAAAATCAGAGGTAGGGATCTTTTCACTGCTGTGTTGTCTTTGGCCTAGAGCCGTGTAAATGGTTAAAGTGTTACGAGGCTTGTTTTAGCAGTAAATTCGGTCTCGAAAGCTTTGAAGCGAGTGGAAAATTTATTTGTGTGGCGTGAGCAGTCTTGGCGGGGTTCCCCATTCGTAATAATAACATTAAAGATATTTTGTGTGAATTTTTATGATGTTGAGTGATTCAAAATGAATTGTTTGTGTTTGCTAATTAGCCCATGTGAGCTAATTTTTTGGTGTGTGATGTGAATTTAATAACATGATTTGTTTTGGATTAATTATGCTAATATGCATGTGAATATATTAGCATAATGTACTAAGGATTGGCGTCATACGATCCGTATGCGGCTAGGCGGCGCAGAGCGTTAGGTGTGAGTCGTAGCGTAGAGTAAACGAATGAAAATGTTTGTAGAGGAATTTATTGGGAGGTGCCGAAGAATTGCACGGGAGGGGCGTCAAGCCAGATCCTTATTTGAAGACCATGGCTTATTTCGGAGAGTTATCCGACAATTCGCCTCGGGAGAGTAGTCTAATATTTTACCGAGCTTCGATGGTAAGTTTTCAAGAACAAAAGCTTTTTGTTGTGAAAAATGGATATTTTACTCGCATTTGGCTTAGGCATGTGTGAGGGAGTCGGTGAGGACTCGAGACATGGGTTTGAGCATAATGTAGACATTCGAATTAGGTTCATGAAATTGCTTGAATGTGATTGTTTGCCACATGCATGTGCATAGGTGGGGAAGTAAACCCATGTAAATTATCTCTACTAGGCTTTGCTCACATCTGTCCGAGGATCTGTTCAGTGCAGGGAGCGATCGGGAAGGCAACACTCACTAGAGGCCGCGTGTTAGAAGAAAGCCGACTGGTGGCTTTGATATTGTTGTATAACATGTATTAGAAATTGTAAACTTTTAATATATGTTTGTATTAAGAGTAATGTGTTAACTCTTGAACCATGTAAGATAGTTGGTTGAATATTTTGAGTATTGATGCGGCCCAGTGGCCGGTGTATACGCATGGACCTGTGTGGTCATTGTAAACTTGTTGGGACAGGTTTGTACTTTGGGTAGAGCTCCCGTACAAAGGAGACTCTGGGTTTTCATGAGTGGTGTGGGTGGCAGGCATTCACCGTATTCCCTTGAGGTTTACGGGTTGTCAGCGGACACGATTTTGGACCATCACGAAGCTTGGTATCGAGTTAAGGTAAGCGATTGCATGCCAGGGTACCGGTGGGTGTGAGCTTAGGTAAATGAAAACCTAGGGATTGAGGACTTTGGCTCTGAGGTGTGGTCGTAAGTTATAAGAACATCACAGCTTGGTAAAGCTCGATGTTAGAATTAGGTATGTGATTACCTAGGCAATCATGGGACAAGATTAGAACACTACATGCATTGTGTTTTATGTGATTGTGTGATTGTGTGTTATGAATTGTGTGATTTGTATGCTTGGTGAATAGCATAGGAAAGATGTTGAACATTAGGGTCGAGAAAATGTAACCTTAGGTGTTCGAGAAATTTTGGAAAAAATGGTCATGAATTGAACGAAAAAAAAAAAACATATATATATAATTTTCTAGACAGTAGTTCTAGTTTTGAACATAAATAGATTGTGTTATGAAACTCTGGAAAATCTTTCCAATTTTTGCACAAGAAAAGGGTAAAAAATTTAACTCATAAAAATTTTGAGTTGTATGAAGTGCAGTGGTCTAGGCTACTGCATTTATGGAGTAGCAAGGAGTCTATTGGAGATGAAGAAAAAAATGTGTTGAAGAAAATTTTTTCTAAGGTTTTTACGGTGTAATGGCGGAAGAAAAATAAATAAAATAAATTTTAGCAAATTTGTTTGGTTCTTGAAAAATGAAAAAAAAAAAAAAAAAAAAAAAAAAAAAAAAAAAAATATATATATATATATATATATATATATATATATATATATATATATATATATATATATATATATATATATATATATATATATTTTGGTGGTTTCATTAAACTGGAATGAAAAAAAAATTTGCGGGGAGGCGGGTGGGCTCACGCCCCATTTTTCTAAAGTGTTAGTCATAATCGACCAAGGCGTATTATGACCACGAAACAACGAGGCATGGCTGGGGAGGCCAACTGGGTGCGCGGCTTGAGCGCGCATGGTCAGCCCTGTCTGATCCCATTTGGGCCCGTCTGACCCGACCTGACCAGGAGGCGCGACTAGCCGTCGGCGGCGTGTGAGGGCTGGTAGAGGCGATCCTGGCTCGCGAGTCATGATACAATCGCTTGTATCGTGACAAGAGGAAGGCTTGGCCGCTGGGCTTGTCGAGATATAATGTTGCGACACGGCCGGGCCTGTGCTACAATATGGCTTAGGAGCTGCGACCGCAGTGTATGTGACACAACGAGCAACCTGGTCGGAGCGTCTTATTTGTGACATGCCATGTCTGACGGGAGGCGCGACATAGGCGCACAGTGCGTACGACCTGTGCGACCGGTAGCAACGATGGCGCGCGGCCCTAGGTCAGGGTGTGCTGGTGCACCAACCAGTTTTGGACTCGGTCACTATTTGATCCCTTCATTTGGACATTGTGTGAACAACATTCTGAATTTTCAAAAAATAAAATAAAATAAAAATAAAATAAAATGAAATAAAATGAAATAAAATCTTTCAAAATGAAATTTTCTAAAATAAAATTTTTGTTGTTAAAAATGATTTAATGTTGAATTATTGTCTTGCATTACCTGTGAATGCATGGACATAGAGTATGAAATGTTTTCGGTATGTGAATAGTATCACCGGTATGTTTCTGGCAGAGATCTTGCGTTGAATATTAACGCCGGCTGACATGTGTAGATGGCTGAGTCGGCGAGGACATAAGGTGATCCGCGGTGCGGTCGGGCACCAGGCGTTGACCGATGCCCATTTGTCCGATGGGGCTTTGCGGGTACGTGGGTGTGCGGTATTTGCTATTGCACGGGCTGGTGCGAAGTGAAACAGCCCCGGGGAGGAGTAGATATGACATACAAGGCATCAAGATATGGGTGCTGATGGGGAAGGAAGATCCATCTTAACTGACCGGGAAAGAAACCGAGAAGACCACGTTTCTCACGGACCTGAAGACAAGGCGAGGTTGTCACGCCCCAGGCCAGGTGGCGGATCGGCCGGTCGAGGCTGCGAACCTAAGCCCATGCTATACTATACTTTCTTGGGACTCTCATTGACATGTTCTTACTCGGTACATACTGTACCTATTGTGTTGCAAACAATTTTGATGTCGCAAAATCATTTTGTACCTTGCTCTGAAAGGGAACTACCAGGAGTGGTGTCATCCTGAACTATATACATATACGAGTCCATTTACTATCCATTTAAAATTTTCTGGCCACAAACACATCAGAGGAGGTGCGGAAGTCTTTGTGAGCACATATCTCTGAGTCGGCCCTGGCTGTGGCGTGTGGAATGTCACGTCACTCTATCCTTGTCTTGCCTTGTGCCTCACGCAGTTGAGCAGCCTCTTTAGGCTTTCTGGCTTAGTGGGAACATAAGCATGGACAACCACCAATGGCGTATCACAAACATACATATGCATATTATCTATCTATACACATTTATATTGCATGTGATCTTTTACGTTACATATTCTATGACTTTGGCCTATCTCTTATCTATACTTTTACTATATTCTATTTCTATTCTTTGCATATTCTATACTTGTCATGTGTTTATCTTTCACGCTTGTCATATGTCTTTCAATGTTCCTATTCTTTTCATGTTACATATCATGTCTACAGTCTATACCTTTTCATCTTTCGGTTCTATGATTTATTGCGTGCTTATGCTATTAAATGTCCATATCATTTCCCTTATCTATCACAAATGCTTTGCCTATTTCTTGTCCCTTGCTTATATCGTATCTTGATCCTATTTCATCTTATTTCTTGTATCATGTTCTTTACCAAGTTTCCTATGCTTTCATGTCGTATACTTTCATATAACCTATCTTATACTATCACCATGCGTTTATCTACATTCTTATACTTTATATCTTTTGTTCTTTCATATGTCTTTTACTGTCTCTAGTCTTTCATGTTGTAAGTCGGTCTCTATTCTATGTCTTTGGCATATGTTATATCTATACTTTTAAATACATACATATTCATACTTATCTTGTAAGCGTACATCAGTATTCTATCTATCGCATATACTTTATGCTTTCGTATACTTTCATTACTTTTCTTGTGTTCATATACTTATTTTCATATCAATTTTATACTTTGTACTACTTGTTCTTGTAATTTAATACGTACTTTCATCGCATAAGCGATTGCTATGCTTCTCATATCGAGGTCATATCTTCTATACATATCATTTCGCTTTTTGGTTTCGTATGCATAAATACCTTAGAAGCGGATACGAGAAACTATGTGTACGAAAGGTACTATCCGCTGTCTGAGCGTGATCTCATGCTGATATGCAGAAGGTATACGCCCTTTATGCAGAGGCAGTGACCTATACCATATACTACTCGGTACCCGAAGGGTACTATCCTTTTATGCGAGCGGTGATCTCTGTCTAATGGTATGGAGACCCACACGATCAACGGGATCTATATCATCGACCAAGCGGGGCCTCGATATCGCTCACATGAATATCTTTGCGGCATTGTATCTTCCACATAGGCATGCCTATCTATCCCTCTACCAGGTCCTAAGCAGACAATCAGCTTTATTACATTTTCTGTACATATCTCATAAGCATGAATAACTATTGTTATCATATTTGCTTATGCATATATACTATCGTTACTTTACTCTGTATTCATTCTCATATCTGTAGCTTCATATTACGGTTCTCATATATCTATATATTACATATAGTCATATCTTTTCCTATCATTTAGTTTTGTCTATCATATATCATGAATGCATCTATGCACTCTTGTATTCATATATTCATATATAGCTTTCTATATTCATATCTCTCTATATCATTTTAAGTATTCTGTCATGTCTTCATCTATTCATATACTTTACATATTTCTATCATATATACTCTTATTTATTCATATATTTCATATCGTATCGCTTATATTCATATACTTTTCTATACATGCTTCTTATCGGATGCCTTTATATTGTATTTCATGTACTTTTCCCATATTACTTACTCTGTCATGTCTTGACTATGTCTATCATTCTTGTACCCGATGTTATTCCTATGCTTTGTGTCTTTTACTTATCTATATCGTTCTTATCATTTATACATTTCTATCATGTGTTCCTAGCATGTTTCATCTTATTCCTTTAAATTATGTCTATCATATAGTCATATCATATAATCTATGTCATATCATTTACGTATTCCTATCATTTGTGTACTTTAGACTATCATATCTTATGACATATCCTATATTCATATCATTTGACTTATACCTATCATATTCATGTTTTATGAACATATCTATACATATTGCATTTTCTATATTTTTCTTGTTTCATGGTTATTATATATAGCACTTCATATACTTATTGTTAGCAATTATGTGCTCTTGGGTCCCACTTAGTATTCTCAAATATATGTATAAATTATAAATTTATAATAAATATAAAATTTATTATATGAACGGTTTTTATAATAAATACGTTTATTATATGAGCAGTTATTTATAATAAATATAATTTATTATATGAACAGTTATTCCTTGATGTAATGGGTTTTAAGGTTTTCTCTTTGAGTTTTTTTTCATACATTTTTTGAGAATACGAGCCGAGAAAGAAAGAATTTTCTATTCTTTGGTTTTTCTCTAAGTGTTCTAAGATTCAGTTCGTCTACGATTCATTATTCCTTACACATCCATACCACTACTGAAGGACGATGAATCTACGGAAGATCGGACTGGTCTCAGTCGCTGATCTGTAGATTGGGCCAGTGTAGATCGTTGGTTGCGTCTTTACGCTAGCGTAGATCGACGGTGTAGATTCTTGGTTGGTGGGCGATCTAGAAGTCTAGTTGACGGATGCAAATCTACATAGGTAATTTTATTATCTATTAATTTTAGATACAGTTGTACATGTTTAATCATATTCTTGAGTCAGTCTTGCATTGTGTGTTTTTATTGATTGGTATCGAGCAGGTTATGATTAGATATGTGTATCTAGGTATTCAATAATGCATATAATTTTGATGTTGATTTAGTATATGGCACCCTAGGTTATTTGTTGTTAGATCATGATTAGATGCATTAATTTTATGATTTTTTGTTCATGAATGGATGTATTATTTTAATGGTTTTACCTAGATCCATGGTAGATTTTGATTGTATTAAATTTTGGGTTTGTAACGGGAAATTTGGTCATAAGTCGGAGTTTCCTTCACAGTTTTGTTATTATTACATTTTTAATTAAAATAGTTTGTAATTTTAAATTTCAAAATCCACAGCAATCTGTACACCCTTCATTATTTGGAAAATGGGAGAAGATCTGGACACCATCTCGAGACGTGACCAGTGAAGCGTTAGAGGGAGGAGGAGGCAGCGTCGGACGGGATCGGCGGTGCCAGCGTCGTCCCGGGCGCCTACGCGCCGGTGGGAAGTTCTGGCGGCGTGAGTCTCGCTCGATAGTCTTTGGGCGCGTAGGGCGCGTGCGGAGTCGTTTGGCGCCCGGCTGCCCGGCGGGTGGCTCGTCGTGCAGTGGTGGTTCTTCCCCTGGGCCGTTTTTTGATTTGGTGGACAGCGGGACCTACTACCCTTCAAATTAGAACATGTTAGGGTTTTAGGGTTTTAATTTATTTTAGTTTTGGGCCTTTATGCCTTTGTAAACTAAAATAGTGGGCTACAAGAACCTTAGGAGATATTTGTAATAGGCCCGATTTAATTTTTAGGAAAACCATGGATTAGGGTTATTTAATCAATGCTTTTGTGAATAGTTTAAATTATATGCTTATAACATGTTTTATGTGATAACATGCCATATAGAATAGGTGGTACTCATATAAATTTGCATCAATGATAATTACATGTGCATAATAATTATTATGATTCTATTATCTAGTTTAATAATTATTATGGAAAATTATTTTATTTTTTGAAATAATTTTTAGAAAATCTAATATTTAAAATATTGAATGGTGAAAGGTTTTAATTAATTTAATTAATTTTAAACCCTAAGGAGCTCCATTGTGGGTCCTAATAATAAAATGATCATGTGATGCCCAGCGGATAAACATGGTTGGATTTTATTGGATTAGACCTCAATTAAGTTCAAAATTTTAATAAGATTGATCGGTAACGTGGCAATCTTGGATATTAAAGATAATTTTGAAATTAAACAATGGTTAAAAACATTCAAACTTAATTTAATTATTACCACTCCCAACTTGAGGCTATGATATTTTATTAAGTGCCCCAAGTTTTGAAACAATTAGAGTGAAATGATTATATTATCTAAGGAAAGTTAAGTACAGAAGGTGGGATTTAAGTAGTCAGCTTGTGACTCCCATCTTTCTGGGAACCAACAGTAGGATACTATTGTTCATGATCAAAATTTAGTTGTTATAAATATCTTGCCCAGCGTAAGTGTTTATAATGAAGCAGAAATAATTGTTTACAATAAGCAGAAAATAGTTTTGGGATTAACTAAATTTTAAGATTATGTTTATTGTAGATATTACGTTTAATACTAGTGTGTATTTTTTTCGAGGAAAATGGCATCATTTAACCCACTTGCAATGATTTTGAGTCAAAGCACATGGATGGGAAGTAATTATAGTGAATGGAAAACCAACACACATTGTTGGATTTTGAACGAAGTTTGTCTAACCACACAAGCCCAATGAGCCCGCGACAAATGCATCTGACCAAGTCGGGGAAAAGACTATGAGCTGAGACAAGGCAAATATATCGATTATTGTTATATTCTTACCGGTGTTGCTAGTCATTTGAAAGGACGGATATCTCGTCGAGGTGGGTAAATGATCCGAGGACTCTCGATAAGATGTTTGCACAATCAACAAGTTCTTTAAGGCGAGAGTGCAGGTTAGGGCTATAATGAACACTAGAATGGCCCGGGGAAGTGTGAGGGATCATTGTCACAATGATGTCATCTCGATCAAATGAAGTGTTGGGGATGAAGATGGAAGGCAGGTCCCAATTGATTTCATATTTGAATCCACGATCGTTTTACTCGGTTAAAGTTAATTATAATATGAACAAGATGGATCTAACTCCTCTGAGTTGATGCATGAACGAAAGATCTTAGAAAGGGCTTTCGGAAAGTCGACGGTGTTCATATGGTGAGGTTCTACTTTCAAGCGAGAAACCTAAGGGTGGGAAAAGAATAAACAACTTGAAGGGTCGGGTACCGAGTTACCAAAACCATCGCTATGAAGAAAGCCCAGAAAGGCAAGTGCTTAGTCTTGTTGAAGGGTCCCTTTGAAGTAAATTGCCCTCGAGATTGCCAAAAAGCAAGAGTATGGAGTAATTTAAATGTAGTTGAAGCTTGTTTAGTGGAGAATTATAATGATAAATGGATCATTGATTGGGAGCCACTAACCATGCGGTACTCTTTGCGGTGGTTAGGACAAACTGGCTTGGTTCAGACGAGCAGAGGTTTTGAAGGCTTGGAAATGGAGAACATGTCTCCGTTAAACATTAGGACAAGTAAGAATTATTTTTCAATAATGATAGGACTTTATGTTTAGTAGGCTGTTTGTAATAATGCAGGATTTTAAAGGAATTTAATTTACATTAGTTGTTTATTTGAGCAAAGGTTTAACGGTGGAATTTAATTCCTTTATTACAATAAGTTCAACTTCGGTTATTTGTAGGTGATTTGATAGATGGTCTTTATTATTTAAGTCATGTCACATGATGTTTAATTCTTGAAATTGTTGATAAGCATGATCACAGCGAGAAAGGAAAGTTTCAAATGAAGCATTACCTTTGGCATTGCGATTAGGTCATATTAATCTAATAAGTTCATGGTTTAGTAAAGTGGGATCTTAACTTCCCTAGACTTTGAACCTATACCGAGTATGAATCTTGTTTGGAAGGTAAAATGACAAAAAAGGCCCTTAAAGCGAAAAGGATGTCCGCGACAAGCTTAGCGGGATGGTGCATGCGGTGTGTCTTGGACCAATAAATGTCCAAGCGAGAGGAGGGTATGAGTATTTTGTCACCTTCTGGATGACTTCTCAAGATATGGATATATTTACCTAATGCGCAAAGTGAAACTTTCACTAAATTTAGAGAAGTATAAAAATTTGAGGCGAGAAAAGCAATTAGGACTCCATATCAGAGCTTCGATTACGGCTAGGGTGGTGAATACCTATACGGAGAGTTTAAGTCTTACTTGACTCGAGGATAGTTTCACAACTATCGGCTGGAACACCCGACCAAAATGGGTTGCGGAAAGAAGAAATAGAACTCTTCGGGATATGGTGAAGTCGATGCTTAGTTATTCATCTACCCTTTATATCGTTTGGGGATATGCCATAGAAGCGCAATGTATCTTGAATTTAGTTTCCTTCTAAAGCGGTTCCTAAGACACCACGGAATTGTGGAAAGGCGCAAGCCTAGTTTAAGCCATATCCGAATATGGGGTGCTCATGTCTTAGAAAGGATCCGAATAAGTTGGAATCGCGTCTGAGAGGTTTGCATGTTTGATGGCTACCCTAAAGGAACGAGAAGGTGGACTATTTTATAGTCCTTCGGATAAAGGTTATTGTGAGTACTCACGCAGCTTTTGGAGGAGGCCTTATAAGCAATTTCAAACCAGTAAAATAATTCTTGAGGAGCTTGACTCATTTCGAAACAAGCCCGAACCACCGGTGTCTTGGCCTCTGTACCGCGATTCCTATGCATGTTCAAAGAGGGGAAAATGTACCGAAGGTGAACAAGCCGCAGTGGAACAGTGGAACAAGATCGATACATGTGGAACGAACGAAAGAGCCGGTCTGAGAGGAACTAGTACCTTTACGGGCTGGAGACAATGAACATGGCTTGGTGGAGCCGTCGTAGTGATAGAGTAGAGCGGAAGCTCTTGAGATATCATCTTGCTAGAGGCGAGTCTTGCAAGTTATTGCTATTGACGGTGAAGATGATCCATCAATTACAAAAGCAGGAAGATGTGGATGTACGGGAGTGGCAAAAGCCATGGGCCGTGAAATGGAATCTATGTTCCAATTGATGCAGTCTCTTGTAGAGCACCCGAGGGGTAAAACCCGATAGGGTGTAAGTGGATTTACAAAGAGAAAAAAGAGGATCGAGATGGGAAGGTGGGAAACCTTCAAAGCTAGATTAATTGGCAAAGGCTATACCCAGGGGATAGATTATGAAGAAACCTTTTCGCCCGGTAGCCACATGCTTAAATCTATCGGTTCTTTTAAGCGTAGGCTGCTGAGTCTCGGTCTGAATTTGGCGAGATGGATGTCAGCTTGACCTTTTAAATGGCAATTTAAATGAGGACATCTACATCACGGCTTAAGCAGAAGGGTTCAAAGCTAAAGGCAAAAGAACACATGGTATGCAGGATTGCAAGGTCCATTTATGGACTTAAGCAAGCATCCGGATCATGGGACATCGGGTTTGATCGGGCCATTACTTCTTTTTGGTTTTGAGAAAGCCACACGATGAACCTTGTGTTTACAAAAGTCCAAGCCTGAGGAGAAGGTAGTTTTCTAGTCCTTTACGTAGATGACATATTGTTAATCGAGGAAGCGACAAACAAGTGTTATCGGGTGTAAAGATTAGTTGCATAAGCAGTTTGATATGAAAGACTTGGGAGAAGCCCGACTATATTCTTGGAATCAAACTTATCTCTGGCTTAGGAAGAATAAGTTGTTGCTTATCTCAAGCCTCTTATATTGATAAAATTCTTGTCGGGTTTAACATGGAAAATTCAAAGGGGATCCTTACCCTTTAGACATGGAATTCATCTTTCTAGGAGCAATCACCAAAAACTCACGGCGAAGAAGCGATATGAGTAGGATACCTTATGCCTCGGTATGGAAGTAGTCTCATGTATGCCGTGTTATGTACCGAGACCGGATATACATTATGCGTGGGAGTTGTAAGCGGTATCAATCTGATCCGGTGAAGAACCTTGGATTGCGAGTAAAGCATATACTTAAGTATCTAAGGAGAGCAGAGATTATATGCTAGTATATTTCATTCGGTGGGAGTTTAGAAACCATTGGTTTCACGGAGACTCGAACTTCGAGGGATATTGACTCAAGAAATCTACCTCGTTGTATGTTTACACTATATGGTGTTTGTCTGTTGGAGGGTATTAAACCAGACGTGTGTAGCGAATTCCACCACGAAGGCTGAATATGTTCTTTGCTGGGCAATGGGAAGGCTGTGTGGTGAAGAAGAGGGTTCATTATGGATCTTCGGTGATACCCGGTCTTGGTGGCCATTACCACTTTCTTGTTACAACGGTGGGACGTAGCAAGTCAAGAGACACGGGTATCTGAAACAAAAACACATTGAGAGGAGTACCACTTGATCAGAGACATCATTGAGCGAGGGACACGGTGGATTTTACCAAAGCGTCGAGAGGAAAACCTAGCGGACCCGTTCCACGAGGCTCTGTTCGAGTTTTTGAAGACATGTAGATTCTATGGGTGTTAGGAGATTACCAGGACTTATTTTAGGACTAGTGAGTTTTTTTATTTGAGCTTTGTAGCAAGACAAATAAAATTATTGTATTTTACGTATTAATAAAATTTCAATGGGAATTATTAATTTCACCTTGTGCATAGTATTTTCGTATTAAGGTCCGGATTAATTATGCGTATATGGTCATATGGATACGTCCATGGAAGACATGATCATAAGTTCTCATAATTAATGAATAAGATCCACGATTATTGAATAAAGTTGGGCCTTTATTTAGGCTGATATTTTTATGAAATAATGTCTTGGTTGTGTAAATCTTAATTGCAGATTATGTTTTGCATTAGTGGGATAAAGAAAGATTTGATTAAAGTTAAATTTACGCCGGAAAGGAATTAAATCTCAAGTGATATTTGATTATTATTTTTCTCTCAATCCACGAGTTTTATTTTAAATAGGTAATTGAATAATTATCGGTCTTTGAATTGTCAATATGTAGAGCTATTTTGGCGATACAGATGATTTGGGAGCATTGATTGTTTTAATTACAGTATTTATGAAACCTAAACAAAAAATGAAATTGTATGAAATATCCTCTTGATATGTTTCGGTACTTGGATGCTAATGAAGTCCTTTTGGCAGTGCATTTGATCCATTAAACTGTTAAATTAAAGTTAAAATAATTAATTGAGTAACCCAGAAAATATAATCAATTAATTATCGATATTTTACAATGGAGAATTAATATATATATCAATATTATTAATTTTGGGTAACTACAGGCCTTTAATTGGAGTAGCCTTGCCGGATTAGATAATTGCTTTTCAATTATAAGGAGCCTTAATTAATAATAAGTAGTTGAGGTCCCAAATTTGCTTCGGGGAGAAAGTAAAGCGGAGCTCATATCGATAATGGGCCATAGAACACAAAAAGTTGGATTCACGTGGTTTTGGGCTTATGATCAAGAGCAAGCAGAGATTATAAGAATTAGTGTGCTCTCGGGGTCCCAATTTAGTATTCTCAAATATATGTATAATTATAAATTTATAATAAATATAATTTATTATATGAACGGTTTTTTATAATAAATATAATTTATTATATGAACGGTTATTTATAATAAATATAATTTATTATACGCACGCTATTCGATGTAATGGGTTTTAAGGTTTTCTTTGAAGCTTTTTTTTTTTCATACATTTTTTGAGAATACGTACTGAAGAGAAAAGAAAGAATTTTTCTATTCTTTGGTTTTTTTCTGCTGCCAAGATTCGCCTACGCCCGATTCATTGTGCCCACACACATCCATACCAATTTCGAGGATAGATCCGAAGATCTGACAGCAGATTACCGACCAGAGACTGACGTGTGATCGTTGGTTGCGTACGTTGCTGTAGATCTGACGGTGTAGATTGCTGGTTGCGGCTGATCTAGAAGTCATAGTTGACGGATTCGCAAATCTACATAGGTAATTTTATTTAATATTGAATTTTAGATACAGTTGCATGTTTAATCATATTGCTAGATCCATGCTTCCGCTGTGTGTTTTTCCTTCACTTATGAAGTATGATGTCTATGAGATCACACCTCATTCATATATTCTCATTCCTTTATGAATCTAGTTTACTTAAGAATTGGAATCAATCCAATCGGATCATCCAAACTAAAGTTATGGCATTTTTATGCCAACTAGTCATTTTACCCCATTTTCTAGGAACAAATTTTTGTATTACTAATTTTACAGGGTCTTAACTTCATATCTCTTGGTCAATATCTCGTACTTATTTGAAGCTAAGGTGCTATGGTTCTATTCCAACTGGAATCCACCCACTGAGCACCGGAACTTCGTGCCACGTCCGAAACAACTCGACTACTCTATGATTAACTGATGCAGGAAATGGGCTTGCACATAGCCCCACTTGGAGTGAATTTTTCGACCACTTAGAGTCAGAATTTGACAATACTTTCTCTCTAAGTTTGGTTGTCCTTGAAATCTATTTTAAGTGGCCACTTGAATCACTCAAATCGGATAAGAAATGAGCAAGTTATGGCCAAAATACGAAAACTGGTCGAAATTGGGAAATTAGAACAAAGCTCCCTACCGGTAGAAGCAATCTCTACCGGTAGAACCTGGCCAAACGAACCAGAATCAAAGTTCTACCGGTAGGACTTAACTTCTACCGGTAGAAGACACCCGAGAATGCCCAGAATGGGTGTTTTCTCACATTTTTCTATACTTTTGATCCCCAATCACTTCTATACTTCAAACACACATCAAAACAATTCCAAATTCACCTTGGAATCTCTTTTCTACTCAATTTCTCTTCAATTTCATATATTTCTTCAATAATTTATTCTAAATTACTCTCAAACCCACTCTAATTATGGGTTAAGACCCATACACAACTAAACATGATGATTAGTTAGGGTTTGTTCAAAACCCTAACTAAATTACTTTCATTGAACTATGAATCCATCCTCAAAGGGAGGATTTCATGTTCTTCTTGTCTTATTCAAGGTGTTACCAAGCTTACTTTTGAGAATTCTAGGGTTAGGAAGAAATCTTAACAAAACCCTAGGTTTGGAACTCCTGGGCTTTTCTTGAATGCCATACAAACTCCATAAGGATCTATACCAAGATTAGTTCCATACAAGAATCCAAAGTTCCATACCTTAGCTCGATTCGCTTCTCTTCCTTCTCTTCTTCTCTTCTCTTCTTCCTCTTCCTTCTTCTCTCTTTCCTCCTTCTCTCTACTATTCTCTCTCTCAAAAAGAGACCAATTTTGGTCTTTAAAACATGGATTTCTTAAGGCCATAAGCTTGGCCCTCCCAAATAAAACCCATTTTTTGACTTTTAACTTTTCTCTATTTTGCATTTAAACCCTTCCATTCATTCCACTTCTAATTCCATCTTTTCTATTTCATAATGGCATATAACTTATGGATTTATGTCATTTGGCATATAATCTTATTAAATTTCTATTTGGCATCCCATCCTTTGGCTTTATTACCTTTAAGTCCTGGCGGTGCAATTACCACTTTACCCTTGACTCTCGAATTAATCTCGGGTCTCTCGTTTTATTTCCCCCAAAAATTTCCATTTAGCTTATAATATACTCTAAACAAGTCCGAAAACTACTAGGGTATATTTCGGATGTTACAGCGTTATCGTGACCAAGGCCGTGATGGGGTATTTAGTCGTAGGGTAGTTATATGTTATTTCGCCGAGCCACCGACACTTTCGACGGATTGCCCATTGCAGGCGTAAATCCCAAGGTTGCTGACACCCACCGCAATCATCAAGGAGACGAGTTAGGGCTGCCATCAGATGGATAGATGGGGCGTGCCACTACCGCCACACCCGACATAAGCGGCTGGATCATCTCAGAGACAGGATCCTAAGGTTCGGGATAATGCAATCAACACAGAAGACAGAGAGGACATATCGCACCCTCCACCCCCCTAGTATGGGTCAAGGGAACTAGTATCGCCTGTGGTGCCGCACTAAAGACCTAGTACCGCAGACGGTCACATAAGCCGTGCTGCAGCTTAGGTCGAGGTCGAGCAATGTGGATTTGCAGCCGAGAGTCTCGGCCGCCTGGCAAGATGATGTGTTACTCACCGCCGCACCGCATATGAGGCGAGATTGTCCTAGGAGGCAAAGGTCTCATGGTACAGAGGCCGAGCATGCAGATCAGCTGGACGTGCAGGGTACGTTTTATACCTGCATTTGTTTTCTAATGCATCATGTTCATTAATGCATCTTGTGTGATAGGTTTTGGCTTAGAGGTTGAGGCCTTTAGAGAAGCCAGGTGTGGATGTTCTTCTCACAGGATGTGGGGTGAGTTGACATGATGGGGCCCGGGATTGTGAGTCAGAGATCTCCGGGATTCTGCTCATGGTGGACCCTCGGGATTGGGGTGTCACAGTATGGCATCATTGGGTTCGTATTCCACGATAACATCGCGTCGGAGTCGGGTGTGTGGAGTGCATGAGTACGTTCACCATAACCCAGTGAGTGTGGGCTAGGTTTGTCTTTGGGACTACGTTAGATGAAGATTCATAGTTCGAATCAGGAAATGAAGAGTAATTAAAGTGTGTTGGGCAAAACAAGAAGGGGACCGTTAATCCCCTAAGGTGAGAAGCCTGGAGTTAGGGTGAAGGAGACCCGCGGTAGTATCCGAAAGGTCCTGTGTGGGTGTAAGGGCCGAGGGGAGATATCACGAATTTACGTGTGGGTGTAAGGGCAGGGGAGATATCCCAATTTACGTAGTGTAAGAGACCCGGGAGCTATCCCCGAGGAATTTACGTATTGGGTGTAAGGGCACGGGAGCCATCGAATTTACGTGGGTGTAGGGCAGGAGCTATCCCAAATTTCTATGTGGGTGTAAGAGAACTGGGGAGAGATCCCAAATTTCTGTGTGGGTGTAAGAGACCCGTGGAGAAATCCAAAATTTCTGTGTGGGTGTAAGGGACTTGTGGAGTTATCCGAAATTTCTGAGTAGGTGTAAGAGACCCGTGGAGAAATTCGAAATTTCTGTGTGGGTGTAAGAGACTCGTGGAGTTATTTGAAATCTCTGTGTGGGTGTAAGAGACCCGTGGAGAAATCAAAATTTACGTGGGTGTAAGGGCCGAGGAAGCTATTAAATTTACGTGTGGGTGTAAGGACCGGAGTGGAATGTCAGAAATCTCTGTGTGGGTGTAGAGACCCGTTGGAGAAATCCGAAATTTACGATATTAGATTGTAAAAGACTTAGGAAACTGTCAGAATTTACGTGAGTGTAAGGGCCGGAGTGGGTGTCAGAAATTTACGTGGTGTAAAGACCACGTGGAGATATTCGGGAATTTTTGTGTGAATGTAAGAGTAGTGGAGCCAGGCGAAAAGTTATGTTGCTCGAGAGAGAAAACACGGTCGAGTTATCACATAGGCTTAGAGTTGAGTGATAGGAGTACCGGGAGTGATAGGATGAAACACATGGTCATGGTTATCACGTAGACTTAGAGTTAAGTGATAGGAGTTGAGTGACTCGAGATTTGGATACCCCTTTAGAAATTGCATTGGGTGTTGTTAAGCCGGCAAAGGCTCGGTATATGGATGTCATTCATGACATGGACTAGGTTGACGGTCCGATGGTTCCGGTGATTGTGACCTTGGGAGGTCGGCGTTTGCACACCAAGCAGGGATTGTGTGGGGTTACATAAGCACGTGGTTGGATGTGGTATGGGTGATAGTGGACCGACTCACGAAGTCGGCACATTTTCTAGCCATGCGGATGACCTTCACATTGGAGAGATTCTGCCGGTTGTTTATTCGAGAGATAGTCCGACTACATGGAATACCAGTATCCATAGTGTCGGATAGAGATCCGAGGTTTACGGCGCACTTTTGGAAGAGTTTCCAAAAGGCTATGGGCACACGGCTAACCATGAGTACAACTTTCCACCCACAGACGGATGGTCAGTCGGAGAGGACTATACAGGTGTTAGAGGACATCTTTACGACATCGTCCTAAATCATAAGGGTAGGCCCGGGAAGAGCATTTGCCCTTAGTGGAATTTGCTTACAACAACATTTATCGGCGAGAATCGGGTAACATATGAGGCATTGTATGGGCTATCTGAGTCCTGGCGTTATCTTGGATCGAGGTGAAAGATCTATCCGCTGAATCTGCAGTGATTAGAGACATCTTCGAGAAGGTGAGCTTGATGCGACGGCGATCTTCTCACGGCTCGGGCGGCGGAAGAGCTATGCGTCTAGCGTCAGCCCTTAGAGTTTGAAGTTGGTGATCCGTCTTCTTGAAGGTGATGCCTAGAGAGAGTGGTTAGGTTAAGTAGCGCGAGAAGGTATACGTAGAAGTTTATTCAGACGCCGAGATACTTTCGAGGGTGGCTAACATGGCGTATCGGTTGGCTTTATCGCCCGGCATGTCGGTGTCCACGGGTATTTCCGTCTCCATGCTCCGGTACGCTCGGATCCAACTCATGTAGTGGATTGGGAGAGATTGAGGTTGACACGGATGGGACCTTCCCGGAGGACCGGTGTAGAATTTTTGGATAGTTGGGATTAGGTTTGCGACCTTGAGACCGTGAGGCTAAGCGAGGTGCTATGGCGACACCATGGAGTGGAGGGTCGCAGCAGTGGACGTGAGGACCTGATGCGGGCCTATCACTTCTTGTTTAAGGATGAAGGTACGTGGTTTATTCATTTAATACTTAAATGACTAGTTCACGTCATGGTATAGTGCACGTTGCACTATGCATGAGGTGTTCTTGTCGAATTTTTGGGATGAAATTCCTTTTAAGGAGGGAAGAATGTAAGACCCGAGAAAATTCCAATTTTCGGAAAAATGGTAAAATGGTCATTTCGGGGTGAAAATCGAGAATTTTCTAGATCTCGGATGGCCAAGAAAATGGTTCACCATTACCAAGGTCGTCTCACGAAATCTAGGCTACCACGTCGAATTTATTAGAATTTGAGATAGTAATTTACGTTTTTCGAGAGACCTTAGGGTGTTGGGTCTTAGTAAACGGGTTTAGACATGTGATGTGACAAAAGTCACACATTAAATGTACTCTTGTAACTTACATGTTCTGTGAATTAAGAGAGATGATGAAAATGGGCGACCTAAATAGTGCTAGGAGTGTCAAAAATCTAGAAGAAGGGGCGTGATGAAATTAAATGGTGTTAATGATAATAAGACAAAAGAGTCAAATAGTGATCATCTTCTCCATTATTTGAAAAAAGCCAAAGCGTGCGGGAGATGCAATGTAAAGGAGTTTGAGATTTTAGAGAGAGAGCCCTTACTCACAGATTTTATTGTGGACCGTCGGTTTCGGCCAGACAAGTAAAGGCTGTTCTACCTTGGCGAGGCTGCAGCGTGGACACCGATTTAGTGGAGTTAAACTCAAAGAGGTAGGGATCCTTTTCCTACTTGTGTTATTCTTTGGCTAAGGAAGTAGTGTAAATGGTTAGGAATAATTACGAGGCTTGTTTTGGCGTAAGTCGGTCTCAGCTTTGAAGCGAGTGGAGAAAATTCCTATTTGTGTGGCCGTGAACAGTGCCACCGAAGGGTTTCACTGTTCATGTGAATAATGCGTGAATATTTTGTGTGAATTTTTATGATGTTGGTAGATTCAAAATGAATTGTTTGTGTGTGTTGCTAGTGGCCCATGAGCTAATTTTGGTGTTATTGATGATTATGCATGATTTGTTGGATTAATTATGTTAATATATATATGCATGTAGATATATTAGCATAAATGTTTTGGATTGGCGTCATACCTGTCGAAAATATACCCAACTAGGGCAACCTAGAACATTAGAGTGTGAGTGCATGACATGAAATGAAACAAAAATAGAATGTTTGTGAAAGAAATTCCAGCAGAGGGAGATTACCGAGAAGAATTGCACAGGAGGGGCGTCCAACATATCACTTCGGATGAGTACCATGAGCGACAGAGAGAGTTATCGACAGATTCGCCTCGGGGTACTCGATATTTTTTACGAAGCTTCGATAGTAAGTTTTCAAGAACAAAAGCTTTTGTTGTGAAAATTGATATTTTACTCGCATATTGGCTTAGGCATGTGTGAGGAGTTGATAAGGATTTCGAGACATGGGTTTGGGCATGTAGACATTCGAGTAGGTTCGTAGAAATTGCTTGGATATGATTGTTTGCCATGCATGTGCACTTAGGTGGGAGTAACCCATGTAGGAGAATTATCTCTCTTAGGCTTTGCTCCTGCATCGAAGAATCACCATTTCGGTACGGGGAGCGATCGGAAGACGGCGCTCACTAAACGCGTGTTAGAAGAAAGCGTTGTAGAGCTTTGATATTGTTGTATAACATGTATTAAGTATGGCTTTTTAATATATGTTTTGTATTAAGAGTAATGTGTTAACTCTTGAACCATGTAAGATAGTTGGTTGGATATTTTGTGAGTATTGATCTTGTGGCTTGAGTGGCCATTATTATACTACGCATGAATGCTGTGTGGTCGTGTAAACTTGTTGGGACAGGTTTGTACTTTGGGTAGAGCTCCGTGCGAAGGAGACTGCGCCCGATTTTCATGAGTGGTGTGGGTAACTTGGGCATCTGCAAATATTCCGAGGTTCTGGGTTGTCAACGGACACGATTTGGGGGCGTCCTGTGCTAGAGAAGAGTCATTTAAAAAAAAAAAAATCAAGTGTCAGGTACTATCAGAAATTTGGGTGTGAGTGCGGGAGCCCATTGGCTCACATGGGGAGGGAGAGTGGGGAGTGAGGTGGGTAAGGGTGGGGTACGGTTAGGGTTGAGGGGCGGGTGAGTTTGGTAATTAAAATATGAATAATATTTAATATTAGGAAAATGCTTGGTGGCAAACACCATTTCCAAAAATAGAAAGTTGTTAAGGATAAACTTGGAAAGTGTAAAAGTTAAATGGCCTTAAATCTTGTAAAATTTTAGAGTGCAAGTTTTTATAGCTAAATGAAATCCATTAAGCGATTTTCGACATAGTGGTTCAGCATATTGAAATCCATTCAATTGATTTTGAGCACACTAAAATGAATTTCATAGTTTTCAACTAGCTAAAATGAAATCCATTTAAATGATTTTCAGCATAGTGGTCAAGTTTTCAGCACACTGAGATCACCACCCTTATAAAATTATGGTGACCTTTTTTTTTTTTGACACTAGTGGTGTCGTATAACAACACCCTTAATATTAACATATTTAATTTGGTAATTATAAATCAATCCATACCTAATTTACTTTAATTTAATAATTATCCATATGAATAATTTCTCATTATATATATATATATATATATATATATATATATATATATAATATCCCATATAAGTTAGCTATATGGTAAATAATTTTTTTATTTTATTTATGAATATTAGTGAATCCACTAGTGGTTTTAATTTAGTAATTATTCATATGAATAATTTCGCATTATATATATCATTACATTTATATTTTAATTATAAATAAATATGTTATTGATCTGAGTTAAAAATAATTTTTATTTATTTATGAATATTAGTAAATAAATAATTTATTTTAATTTATTAATTATTCGTATAAATAATTTCTCATTATCTATATATATATGATATTTATATTTATCTATTTTATAAAAAAAACTATCAATAATTATAAATAAGTATATTATAGGTATAAAGTAAAATAAATTTCATTTTATTTATGACTATTAATAAATAAAATTATAAACCTATATTTTCAAAATATAATTATAAATAAGTATATTAGTTGTGAATATTTTAAAATTATTTTAAAATATATATTTATTCAATTTTATATTTTAAAAATTATCCCTTTCGTTTTTCTTTTTCGAGTTTTTACTTTTTATAAATTAATAAAAATAAAAATTTTAAATGGATAAAATTAATAATTATTTCATATTTATACTTATTCAATTTAAATTTATTATAATTACCACATACATAAGTGGTGTGTCTCCTATGTGGCATCGGACGAGACTCTTCGAATAACCAATGAGGAGCTTTTCCATCTTAATATTATTGCCATTATTATTCTATTGTAGATAATACATATTTTAATGGTATGAAAATCTTTAAATCTTTGTGCTTCGTTTGCATTTAACAAAATTCTCTATTATTAAAATTTGGGTTTAACGGTTTTTTTTTCATATATATTGAATTAATGTGAATGATTTCTTCTTATAACTAAACACTTTAGTAACTCTCGACCAACTGAGTTAGCCATGTGAACTAATTTGATATCAGATAGGTAAGAAAATCAAATGATTAATGAAAAATATCTTTTAAATGAAGAGTATGAGACTTGACAATGATTAAAAATATTTTCTAATTTGAAAAATATTTAAATATTTTTAATTAGTTGATATTTTCTATGTTTTTCATTTTTTATTTGGCATATTTAAAAAAATTATTTTTTTAATATTTTAATTAATTGGGTGTTTCTATTTAACTATTTTAAAAAAATGAAAAATATATAACAAAGAAGAAAACACAAATGAATTAATAATAGTAATTTTCAAGGTAAAATAAAATCAGGAAAATAGACAAACCTTAATATGTAAATTGGTGAAAATGAAATGAAAGGCAATAGTGATATATTAACATTAAATCCTCATCAAAGTAACTGTTGACCAAATAAAATCTAATTAAATTTGTATAAGTCTATAAAAAAAATATGAAAACTTGATGAAAATGAAATGGCTATATTTATAACAAATTCTCATAATAAAATAAAATCCAATTAAATTTGAATTAAATATTGATAAAAATATCATTTTCATTTACAATGGTAATATATTTATTACAAAAGATATTCATTAAAATTTACATACTTAAATTTATATTTTCAATAAAGTGGATTCTTTCATTTCGAGGGTTTTCATTTGTTTTCGTTTACTTTTTATGTTGATATTGTTGAAATTGCGATGTGTTCTATTTTGTCGCCACATGTTGGTGTAACTAGTGTTGTTGGGTCAAACGACAAAGTTTCGCTCTAAAATCTACAAAGACATTATACCGAATCCCTTGTTCATCAGTTCGCTCAAGATATGAAATTATATGTATTATAAGCATTTTTATGATTACCAAATTTGTAGGTCATGAGTCGTTTTAGGAGTTTTTTTTTTATTAACATGATGTTGAATAAAAAAAATTAGTTTCAAAACAAAATTTGTTTATAGAAATAATGAGTTAAATATAAAAGGTAGATTATTTTTAGTAATAAAAAAAATACAAGTTTAAGTTTTTATTTTTAATAAGATTAATCTCTAACAATTTAAAGAAAAGACAGTGGTTGTAATTTTTCAACAAATTACATCTGTTGGTATTTACCAACGGGTATTTGTCCGTTGGTATTTATCAACGGATACTTCGCCATTAGTGTTTAATAACAGATATTTTGTTGTTCATAACATGACGTCAACACCCGCCAAAATTTACCAACAGAGTTTAATATGTTCATAAATTTCGTTGGTAATACGCCATTAATTGGTTCTTTGGAGTTAGGGAAAAATGAGCACTAAGTTTACCAATAGATCTTATCTATTGAAAAATATCGGATGGTAATCCATTATTAAATCCGTTAGCAAACTTCAAATTGAAATTTTGTTGGTATTCCGTTGGTATTGACCAACAAATTTTGTCCATTAGTAAAAATCGATTGGTAAATCATTGTTTTTTTGTAGTGAAACATTGCATAAATTGGAAACGTTTGGGATATAGTTTTGAGAAAGATCTCTTTACTTGCACAGGAAAGCTTTTTAGTATTCTAGTTATGTAACCTTTTCCACACACAATCTTTCAAATAGCCAAACACATTCCTCTTGCTCCTACCTATGAGCGATGAGATTCCCAAATAAGGTACTGTTTGATAAAATGAAAAAATTAAATGCTGAAAAATTAAGTGCTGAATTTCATAAGTATCGAATTTATGCTATCAAAAGCGTTTGATAAATTCACGACAATTGAATCTTTGAAAGATAAATATATTGTTTGATAGCATAAATGCTAAATATTAGAAAATTATGTATTTTACATATTCATACTTATTATCGTGTATTACATATTATCCAAAATAAATAGAGAATTTAATAATATTTTATTTTTCACTACAATTATTAATTATTGTAAAAATAAAATAACTAGAAACATATCCATAAATAAATCATAATAACTATCGAAAAAAGACATAAATATGTTTAAAAATAACCAATAGAATCTAAACTTTTTAAAACTATCCAAACTTTTAATATAAAAACAAAAATTAATGAGCAACTAGTTGATTTGCTATTTCCTCTCTTAAATTAATCATGAAAATTT
Source organism: Tetrastigma voinierianum (assembly GCA_016808115.1). Lineage (NCBI taxonomy): Eukaryota > Viridiplantae > Streptophyta > Magnoliopsida > Vitales > Vitaceae > Tetrastigma > Tetrastigma voinierianum. Next base: position 15,503 of record JAEQBH010007863.1, on the reverse strand, counting down.
GATCAGCTTGTGCAGCTCTTCCTTCTACTTGTAGTAGGCCTTCATGATTATTTTGAGGGCATCTAGAATTATCCTGCCATGCCATTTTCACCTTGCTCGAAAGTATCCATGTCGATAATTTCGAATATAGTTATGTATAGCTACAGCAAGCAATAACAATGTTCCTCTGTACTTGAAAAGGATAAGGTGTCATCCTCTTTAAGATTGGAAAACGAGCTTTCAAAACTCCAAAAGATCGCTCAATGACATTCCTCAATCTGACATGTGCATAGTTGAATGTCTCTTCTTTTTGTATCTGAGGGGCGGACACCATTCATCAGACAGCAGCATAAATTGCATTACGGTAAAAATGTGTCGCCTCAATGTGTGGATATGGCATCGCAAGATAATATTTATCTACATAAAAATTCTCAGGAAATAAAATTATTCTGAATTTATTAATAATAGCCCAGGAAGAGAGATTATACTAACACGGTGAGTATTGGAAAATTATTTTCTGGATTACGCATAGTCTCTGATAGTACTCTTGAGTCATGTGCTACTCCTTCCCATCCAGCCCAAACAAATGTAAAAATCATATTGAAGTCACATATTGCTAGAACATTTTGATAACATTCTCCTCTTCCTCTTCCTCTATAAGGGACTTGTTTGTTAGATGGTATCACAACATGAACAAGCGTCCTATCAAGTGCACCAATAGCACCCTATTAATTAGTAAAAATATCAATATAACAATAACAACAACAACAACAACAACAATAATAAACTTATATTTATTTTTTACCTTTTTAAACTCGAATCGTTGACGGGATGATTTTCTTCAGAACTTCGCAACTGTGGTAAAGTAATAATCATCTTCTTCCGAAGAGAAGCATTGCCTCTAGTAATTTCATGAAAGTAATGATGTATGGTTTGAGTTGAATGGTTAGTTGAATCTTCTTTTGGTAACACGATTTCTCACGTTGTGATTTAATGTCATAAGGAACATCGCCATTTTTTCTTCAACTTTGATGTAACGACTGTCTTTCAACCATGTTTTATTTTTTAAATGATCACAAATTCGCAAAAATGCTTGCTTATTAATTCTTAAAATTTCTAGACAATGTGCCGGATTACCATTTAAAATTTCTTGCACATATGCAAAACCTTCAAAGGCCGTGAAATGAGATCTAGTCTCTTCCAAGTCGTTTTTTAATAATCTTCTCACTAGAATCACGTTTCTTCTCGTGGATTTTCAATATTTTTCTCGCTTTTAAGTTAATATTCTTAATAATATTCAACATATGCAAATATATCAATTAAAAATAATAAAAGTAAATACAATTATGTGCTTTAAATGAACCACAAAATATTGTAATGAAAAGAAATAATGTCAATACAAACTAATGTCAAGACAAAGTATAAAAATAAACCATTAAATATTACATAAATTGCATTTGCGTAAACCTCAACTACCTAAAAGAAAACTAAAGTAATCCTAATTTTTTTGCATTCATCCGATCCAAGCAATTCGACCGCCTGCTTTTTAGAAAACATCATCCATCAAGCCTGGTGATGCTTTGTTTACAAAATATGGTAGAAGCAAAGAATGTACAATGGGTCATCCATAGGTAATGCTTGCAATCTCATTCTAACTTCTTATTACATTCTATGCTACAGTCCATCCGACGCTCAAAGGTATTAAGAACAACTAGCAATTTTTCATCTAGATCTCTTTCATTATTTTTCTTTTGGTACTTCCTTTTTGGTAAAGACATTTCTTTTGATGATGAAGGGCTTGCTGGAGATTTAGGCTTTATATCTATGTGTATATAAGAATTCTCTACGCCGGTCGAAAATTTGATGAATGTATGTCAGCACCATTTTTAGGCAACCCTTGTCTAGATGGGCCCCATGATTCATGCCCAGTAGCTGTAATGCCATCAAAGAGTGATCTCATCTAATCTGCATATTGTAGCCCAGTATATCGAAATTGTTTTGCATCCGGAATTTTCTGTTATTCAAATCATTGTAATTAGTCAATAGTAGTTTAATTTATTTTCAAAATATGAACTAAAGAAAGAGCTATACCTTGATATATTCATCCCACTCTTCTGAAGTCTAGTCAACTGTATTAGTTACTAGATTATAGCCATGACCAGACTTTCCTATTAAATTTGACCACACTGTGTATTTTTGTTTTAAATAATTCCACGTGCTTCAATCAAGAACCCCGTAAAATCCAAGATTTTCGATAAAAGGGCAAAATTGTAACTGTAAAAATTCCTGAATTTTCTAGATCTCGATGACAAAACGGACTTCTCCGCTGAAATCGCCTCGCGAATTTAGCTAACACGTCGAATTCTCGTTAAATTCCGAGGTGGTCTGATTTCACGCTCTTCGAGGCGTAAGTGCCTGGAGACGACACATGGCAGCATGAAAGATGCCACATGGCACCTCTCAAGAGAGTGACACTTGGCACTAAAAGTAATGGCTCACAATTAGCCATGTGTGGAAGTTGAATCCCACGGGTCCACAACGGTACCCACTCGATCGCATGACGCCATGTGCTGGGAGTTAAGGAATAAAAGAAAATGAATGGAAAAGGCAGAAACCCACACATGAGACTTGAGGAAATGAGGAGGAAATTGCCTCCTTTGACTCATAATGCTTAGTAATGATTCAAAAGGGAGAGAAAAATTGCAAGGAGAAGAGAAAGAGTAAGAGAAAATGAAAAGAGGTGAGATGAGAAATGAGAAAGGAATAAAGGCGCAAAAAGGAAGGAAAAGAAAGGAAATAGTGGAAAAGAGTGGACACAAATCTGGAGAGAAAAGGAGGAAAAAGAAAGGAGGAAAGTGGTGCGAAGATTTTCCCAAGTTTCGGCGGTCGACGCCTCGAGCCGCTCAAGTACTAAAGTTGGTGCACGCAGTGGGATCCATGTGTGGACACCAAAAAGTTGGAGTTTCGACAGACTCCAAGAGGTAGGATATTTTCCTACTTGGTTTACTTTTAGCCTAAAGGCTTTATAATGGTAAGGGTCGCTTTCAGGGGAGGCCAGCGAGAGCGCCATGTAAACAGTTCCAGCCCTCGGGACTAAGGGTATGAATTTCATGACCTGGCCACTCGACCGTGGGAGTTAGGTTTCATTAGAAACCGAAAGTTTCTAGGTGTCATGGTTGTTTGATGATGATAAGGTTTCGGAACCAAAATGGTTCTGCGGTTTCTTTGCTATGTCGCGGAGGTACCCTTCGCTGAATGGTCCCAAGTCGTGAGGCTCACTCGCGGTGTTATTGCTTTGCTTCGAATGACATGCACGCTAAGTGGGAAATGTGAAGTTGATGCATGATATTTAATGTATTAACATGGCTTGCATGGAGGTAGATTATATGCATAAATTATAATTGTCCATGGTATGTAAATGTTTCATGTAGTGCTCATTCATGCATGTAACATGAGGAAAAATGCATTGGCATCATGCATTCCATATGTACCCACATCGCGTCGCCCGTGTGTGGTGCAGTGGTAAGGTTTAATCACCAGTGTTGGTGAATGGGTCGTGAACTCGGGAACAATGGGACAAAGTCGAAGGTAGAGATTCATGAGTGTGTAAAATGATCAAAATGATAAACTACATGTTTCGGGGCTGAGCAAGTTAGTAGATCCCCGGGCCAGTGGTGAAGTCCCACATATTATTCACTCTAGACATGAATCTCCTACGATGTAAGTTCGTGAAATGCTGAAAAGGCGTGGCGGGCGTCTCCGCTGTAAACCCCAAACTGGGTGGCCCACAAAAAGAAAAAAGAAAGAAATCGCTTTGATAAATAAAATTTGAGGGTTGTCCAATGTCTGGCCATGGCGTATGATCGGTTTCGGTTCACACTCGCATTTCTCGTGTGAGGGAGTCGGTTGGGACTCGTGGTGAGCATGAGGGGCCCATCTCATGCATGATATCTACATTTCATATAATAGTGAAAGTAAATTGTATGGAATGTGATTGCTTGTTTGAGAGAAGGCTGCTGCATATGCATTTTAGGCGGAGTAACCCTCGTAGGAAAACTTTCTATCGCTCCTCGGCTCACTCATGGGACCCCCTTCGTGCAATGTGGACTATTCGGAGACGACACTCAGAGAGGTAGCTTTTGAGAAGAAAAGCCGAAATGTGGCTTGAATAAATATTTTTGCACTATGTATAAATCTTTTTGTAAAATTGAAAGAAACTATAAGAATATAGTTGATTATCTTTTGATGAGTATGGATGTATGGGCCCCATGTGGCCATTTTACTCATGTGTATGTCTCGTAACATGAGAAGTGTAGATTTTCCGCGGGTTGACGGGTAGTCAACGGACACCCCAGATTTGGGGCGTCACAGCTTTTGAGTGAACTTAATATTTTTGTTCTCTTCAAAAGATTTTGAAATTTTATCCCATGATTCAACATGCAAGCTCGTCCCCCCCTTTTCCCAATATGTTTTTCTGGTCAAGACATAAATCTAAAAAAAATTTAACTAGTGTTGGGTCTTTCCAACTAGCTCGGTAGTATCAAGAGGTTTCATATTCCTACATAAGATAATTTGAGACAATAAATTAATATTAAATATATAAATTTATTTTGTGAAGTACAAAATAGATTATTATACAAGTACTACATTATATTACTACATTCACAAGTCACAAGTAACACATCCATGAAGTAAATCATAAGTTAGAAGTAGGCTATACTCACAAGTCACAAGTACGAGAATCATAAGTAAAATTTAGGCCCTGGCTTCTATCAATTGTTTTTAAAACACAAATTAAATAACCTTGCTTTATTTTTTAATCATTCTTCAAATTCTGTATAATTATCTTTTTAAGACAACTCCTGTAGTCAAGAGAAAACAAATAAATGATGTTTTCTAACAATACCTTTTTTTTTTTTTTTTTTTCTGGTTTTAAGAATAGAAGACTTCTATTTTTAGTTTATCATGTTTTTCTTTTTTTAAGTGATGGAGACTACATACAAGCCTTAGTTTTGAAATCTGTTCCATTTCCCTAATTTTTTCACGACACCCATTCAGGGCTTTCAAAGAGACAACTCCTACATTTTCCAACAATGATGAATCCCCAAAATTTTTGAAAAAACACCGTCTTCCTCACATCTCACGGAAGTGATAAACTAGAGAAACAAACACACCACCACAGCTCGGATACGTAGAAAAGAATCCATAACACATTCAATAAAAATATAATATTATAACTACTATTCGCTTAATAAGACATTCACATTTTTTTCTCCTACTGCTTTCTTACTAACCAAACATTAGGTGCGGCCAGGATTATGACTCAAAATTCCATCAAGCTGCTTCATTCCCCGCTTTGACCTTCTCTCATCTGGGTTCTACTTGGATTGTTCTTTAAAAAAGATTTATCATAAATTGTCACTCATCTCCGTTTTTTCCATATGGCTTTTACCTACTTTTGGTTTTCTTAGGTTTTTTTTACACAATCTTGTAAAGGGCTCACCGCGCTCCCTCGTCATTACTTCCCGCACTCGGTTTATGGGATTCGCATCTATTTTCACATCTTACTAAGTGATAAACTGTGGATAAACAAAACACACCACCACAAAGCTCGGATACAGAGAAAGAATCTCCATAACACATTCAACAAAAAATATAAATAAAAACAACAAACAACAATGTGAAAAGCCAACAAAGTTTTAAAATAAAATAAAAATAAAAATTCGCAACCCAGAATTCCCGGGGTCAATTATAGTTTGAGGCGCAAACTCCGTGAATTCGCAAACAAAGCGAATGTGTCTAATATTAGATTCAAAGCTCTGCATTATCTTTTTTCCACAATTTTTCTACGCTAAACACACCTGTAAATACAAACCCAAAAAATGCGCCAAAGAATTAATGTAATGAAGCATAAAATTATCAAACTTTAATTAGTCCATCCAAAATCGGGTGGCGAAATGAACAAATCCAAAATCGGGAAACACAAAAACTCACCCTCTTGGATTTGCTTCACTTAAAAACCCGCTAACTCCTTAAAATTTTTTGAAAAGAAAAGTTAAAAACGATCAGTGAAGAAAAAACCCCCGCCTGAAATCAAAAGAGTTACCACAAAGAAGGCAACCAAGCCGAATTGAAAAGCCCTAAACCACCAACTACATCTACCATCGGCGACCGCAACGGAGGCGTGAAAGGTGGGAATCACGAGGTAGGGTTAAATGCAAGTTAGAGTTTGTTGTTTGTTGTGAGGAAAATAGCATATTATTTTATGTGTTTCGGGTCACTTTTTTCATTAAAAAAATGTTTTGTTGAGCGTGTTCTGCATTCTACGTTAAGTAGGCCTCTACCTACTTATTACTTTCAACATTTTTTCTTTTAAAAATTTCAATTAAGAGCTCCCTAAAATTTTGTTATCAAACATATTGAAAAATTAAAACCATTGAAAATTTCCATTTTCAATGGTTTGAACATTTTCAATAGCTTATCAAACAAGGCCTAACTTCCGTGATCTGATGTCCCACGAACCTCTAAGACGGAACAAATTAAATCTTAATGAATAGGATCCACGTTACAACAGAATGAAGGGACCAACCCGAATTTCCTTTTCCTAACTCGGGGGACCCCTCCTGGCACTCCTATGGATTCGAAAAAAAAACCTTTCATTTCTTTCAAACCTTTTTAAAAGTGAATCCGTAGAGCGAACCCATTTATATACACGCTTTCAATTAAAACTACAAACATGGTGGGACAAAATAATTTTTTTTTCTTTTAAACATTAAACCCTTTATAGAAAATTGAGCAGAGTTTCCTCTGTTTTTCGGACATGTCCCAATTTACAACACATGTAATAAAACAATTTAATTTACTCCATATCCAACAATGGGACATCAAGTTCACCACAACCAATTTCAAATCAAACTTTAAAATCATTTTCTGAACACTATAGATATATAAACAATCTTTTAAAAATTATATACATTACAAAATAAAGGTGCACAAGTAGTTATTTACAACAAAAACTATACATTTTCAAAAAGGTGGTCGTCACGTGAGGCGGAGCGTCACTTCAGCTCCGAGGATGCCTCGAACCGGCACGGCGCGCCCTCCGCCCTCGAAAAACATTTTATAAAACATTTGGAAAAAAAGGGTGAGCTAAAGGAGCTCAGTGAGAGTACAGTTCATAGGAAAATAATGTTTCCAAATATAGTTCAAATACAATGTGTAAAACAATTGTAAGCAGAGATTTCATTTCTATAAAACATTTACTTTGCATTCTTTTCCTTTCTATTCAAATACAAATGTAAAACAATTGTATAAAGATCTCATTTATATAAACATTTAGTTTCATTTTCTTTCCATATAGTTCAAATACAATGTGTAAAACAATTGTATAAACATATCATTTCCATATACATTTGTTTCACTTTCTTTTCCATATAGATCAAATACAATAAGTAAAACAATTGTATCAACATATCTTTTCAATATACTTTCTTTCCTTTTTGAACTGGCCATATCCAATGGAACCCGCTACCGCATCAAATCGTTGGTCCATGAAAGAACTTCCGAGGAAACAGTCTTACGATCATCGATGGCCCAAAAAGGAACCTCCGAGAAATCCTGCCTTACCGTTAATCACCGTTGGCCCATGAAAGAACCTACGAGGAAACAGTCTAACGATCACCGATGGCCCAAAAAGGAACCTCCGATAAATCGTGCATTTTTTTTAAATACCATTGCACTATGGAATAAATCACATTATGTGTTGGTAAACATTTCGTGCTTTTCACGTGCATGACAATATGCATCACTCTTCCTTTCCCTCTATAAAAAAATCCTAACCATTTCCCATGTACCATGCACGCATAAAGTACTTTAGTTGACTTTCCTTTAAACTTTATATTTGTAAAATAGGGTAACCATGGATTCAAACATTTTCATATAAACATGTATATATAAAATATACATTCATAAACATTTCATTTCATATGGAAACCATAAATCATGTTTTATAAAAACTATGGAAACCATAATCATTTCATATTTTCTCAACATAATTTAAAGTCAAGAAAACCACTTTTTTTTTTTTTTTTCATTTGAACATTTATAACATAGATATGAAAACATATACATTGGTAAACATTAATATATATATATATATATATATATATATATATATATATATATTTTTTTTTTTTTTTTTTCATAAACATTTACCTTTTCCCTCACCTTAGTTATTTAAGCCATTTTTCCTCATTTAAACAAAACTTTCCACCTCCACCCTTGTCCTTTATCACCTTCCTCCTACAAGTCACATTATCCATAAAATCCACTAACATCCATACCTTAATCATGTTCAATTAAACCATTAACTATACTATACTTTCTAGCAACCCTTAAGCATTAAATCACTTCCAATTGAGTAAAATCACTTGAATTCAACCTCTTTTGTTCTCATGATTTTCTTATGCTAACTCATGGAAATTACTACCCCATAAAATAGCCCACAACATGTCATGAAATGGTCATGTCAAAACCCGGTTATTCACATCGACATAACCAAGCAACCTGCACACTTGGTGCAACCATAAATTTGCAGTCATGTTCTATTCATCCATTGTGCTCTAAAGGAATATGGTTAGAATCTTGACTCAATGGGATTTCCATAGAGTCCAAGAACACCCAAAACGGAGTTCGGACGAAGAAGTTATGGCCTTCGAAATTGAGGCCATGACCATTGTGTCTCCCCGGGGAATTAAGCAGGCTTGCACTTTGAATGAATTTATGAGTCCCAAAGTGTTGGAATTTGGATATACCTATTTCACGGAGATATGTTCTCCTATCAGTCTAGTTTATCCAACAATTTGAATCACTCAATTCGGATGAGTGATGGCCAAGTTATGGCCAAAATACAGTCATGGGGTCTCAAAACAAAATAGGGAAAACTACTTGAACATAGCTCCACTTTGAATGCATTTTTGAGTCCAAATGGGTCGGAATTTCGATAGACCTATTTAAAGGAGATACGTTATCCTATCAGTCTAGTTTACTAAGCAATTTGAATCACTCAATTCGGATGAGTGATGACCAAGTTATGGCCAAAATACGCCATGGATCTGAGAAAAACCGAATAACATCTCCCTGACACATATCCCAGACGTAAATTAACCCGACAGAGAAAACCCCACCTCAAATGGCGTGGCTTCGACACGCTTTTCTGCTTCGTGAAACCGAACTTTTGAACCTTGGCGAAATCTTGTGATTCGACACCCACGCGTGCTCTCCCGCCGCACGCAGCAAATCCCTTTAACTCGACCTAACGGTGATCTCACCGACAAAATCCCGTGAATCGAAGAGAGAAGATTGCTTTTCTCTCTCTCTCTCTCTTACGGTTTGCTGAGACCAAATAAGATAATTTCATTTTTTAGTGACTATTTATAGTGTGGACATGTGGCCCACATCGCGCCACGTGTCACACTTCGCTCGGCTACCAAATAATTTTTACTTTGCCTCTGCTTTCAATTTCATCTATCTTAAATGGACACTTTAAATATTGATTTTTTGGGATTTTTTTAAAATCTCTTTCGGGTCCTAGACGCCAGCCGCCTTGAATTCGTGAAAATTCGACCGGGTCTCTCTAATTCAACCAAATTCGACCGGATAAATTGTACCTTTGAGAGACGACCAACTGGAAGTCCTGCTTCATCATCCGAGACCCGTAGAAAATTTCATTTTCATGGTAAATTACCGCTTTTGCCATTTTTCTAAAAAATTGCATTTTCACCCTCAACACAATTCTTGTTTTAATCTATTTTCATCTTTCTTTAGGTTCAATACATTATTATGAACATTTTTTTGGCTTTCAGTAGTTTGTTTTTTTCTAAATTACTATTCATTCATCAAGCTTTCAGTCAAATACATAATCTCCGATCAAAACAAAATTTACTATTCATGAAAATTGTAAAATTGGTGGTCTTACACCACAATCTATCCTTATAAAAATTTTGTCCTGATTTAAATATCATACCCGACTAAAAACAGTGTAGATATCGAGTTGCATTTGATCTTCACGTTCCCATGTTGTTTTCTCTCTACTGTGATTCATCCACAACACCTTCACTAAAGGAATCACTTTGTTTCAAAGAACCTGATCCTTTCGATCAACAATTTGAACCGGTTTTTCTTCATAAATCAAGTCTTCTTTCAATTCAACCGGTTGATCTCTTAACACATGTGAAGCGGATCTCGCTATATACTACATAGAAACATGAAAAGACATCATGTATTCTAGCCACCCAAGTGGTAACTCCCCAACTCGATACACGCTTACCTCCTCACCCTTTCCACAATCTCATAAGGTCCCATACGCAATGTGGGATCTAACTCCCTCTTCCGAATCTAATGATCCCTTTCCAAGCGATATCCTCGTAAATACCCGATCCCCACCCGAAATTCCGCATCTCTCCTTCGGTTATCAAGATAACTTTTGTCGATCTTATGCTATCTTTAATCTATCCCCCGATAACCCAATACCATTATCCTGGTCGTGATTCTGAACAATTTCTCGACTCCAACAATTTTCTCTCTCACCCACCTCATCCCAACATAATGGAGTCCTACACTTCCTTCCATATATACCCGTAGCGCTTTCATTTCAATGCTTGATTGATAACTATTGTTGTAGGCAACCTATTAATGGTAGATATCTATCCTAATCTCCTTTAAACTCCTAACACACAGTTTTTCTAAGCATATCTTCCAATGCCTATATGGTTCTTTTTTCGTATTGGCCATCCGTCTCGAGGATGGAAAATGCATCAAATGTAAATCCTAGTATCCGCAGTTTCTGTAGTCGGGCCAGAATCGGAAGTAAAACCGCGGATCTCTGTCTGATACTATCGATACCGCAGTACCGTGAAGTCGCACAATCTCTTTACATACAACTCTGGCCAACTTCACCTGAGTCACTGCTCTTTCATGAGTAGAAATGGCCGATTTCGTCAATCTATCAACAATCACCCATATTGTTTCATAACCACTCGCACTGCGAGGAAGTCCTACCAAAAATCCATCGTGATTCTCTCCATTTCTATTGAGGACCGGAAGAGATCAAGAGCTCTGCAGGTCTTTATGCTCACCTCAACTTGTCGACAAATAAGACATCCTGAGACAAACTCTACAATATCTTTCTCTATACCCTCCACCCGTAGTGTTATCTCGTAGGCGACATACATTTTAGTGTTTCCCCTGGATGCATCGTGATATAAGAGCGAGCCTCTTCCATAATTTCTTTCTTTAATTCTACATCCCAGACACACAACCCGTGACCCATCATCATCGTATCATCCGTCAGACCGAAAATCTCCTTCCACCGCCTGCATCTCAGCCCCTTTCAACTTAATCACTCTGGCCGGATCTTGAGTCTGTAGCTCCCTTATCCTATCTATTAGTACCGGACGAACATGAAATGTAGCTAGCAAAGCTCCATTATCTGTCAACTCTAGTCTCACACCTAAAGACCTCAATTCCACAAGTCTTAAGTCTAGGGAGGTATACAGCCTTTAAGTGAGATATGGAACCCGTAGATTTCCTACTGAGAGCATCATCTACTACATTAGCCTTTCTCGGATGGTACTCAATAGTGCACTCATAATCCTTAATGAGCTCAACCCATCTCCTCTGTCTCATATTTAACTCCTTATGTGTGAATAAATATCGTGAGTTTTCGTGCGGATTCAGAATATTACATTTTCATGTTGCATTAACACACACCCTAAGCCTCGCCTAGAAGCATCATGCCAATACATCGTATATCCATCCCGCCTCAATAAGTGTAAGAACTCGGGCCGAGGTTACCTCCGCTTTTAGTTCATCGAAGTTTACGATATGCCTCCTCGACCATACAAACTCTTTCTCTCTTCCTCAATTTAGTTAAAGGAGCCGCTAACTTTGAAAACCCCTCAACAAACTTCTGATAGTACCTTGCCAAACCCATAAAACTCCGTATCTTTGTCACATTCGTAGGTGGTTTCCAGTTCACAATTGCCTCAATCTTTTGAGGATCAACATAAACCCCCTTCGCTAAAATCACACGTCTTAGAAAGGCAACACTATCTAAACTAAAACCCGGCATTTACTAAATTTGCACAGAACCGATTTTCTCCTCGACCGTGAAAACACCCCCTGCATACCGCCATGATCTTCCCATCGCTTGAATAGATCAAAATGTCATCAATGAATACTATAAAAAACTGATCTAAATAAGGCTGAAAGATCCTATTCATAAGATCCATAAAAGTAGTTGGGGCATTAGTTAGTCCAAATGGCATGACTAAGAACTCGTAATGCCCATACCGTGTTCTGAAAGCTGTCTTGGGAACATCCTCTAATCGGATCTTTAATTGATGGTAACTTGACCTCAAATCAATTTTCAAAAATACCCGCTTCCCCTCGTAATCGATAAAAGATCATCAACTGGAAGTAGTATTATTTCAGATTATCACTTTATTCAACTCTCTGTAATCAATACACAATCTCAAACTTCCATCCTTTTTCTTTACAAATAGAACAAGAGCTCCCCAAGGTGAAGTCCTCGACCTAACAAAACCCTTATTCACAAGCTCTTCCATCTGTACTTTCAATTCTTTCAACTCTAAAGGAGCCATCTTGTAAGGAGCCTTAGAGATTGAAGTCTGGTCCTGGGAAGGGGCCAATCTCACTTGAAAATCAATCTCTATCCGGGAGGTGTACCTGAAGATACTCCGGAATATATCTAGAAATTCCTCCGACTGATCAATGTCTTCCAATAGACTACCACTATCCCTCACCTCAACGGCAGAAGGCCAGTACTCTGACATATGACTTATGGAGCATCTTACTAGCCTCATAGCTGTCATAATAATCGTTAGAGGTAGTGCCTCCGTAACCCATAGAACACAACCTCCTGCCTCCCGGTTTGCGTAACCTAACCCTTTCTATAACAATCCATTGTAGCATGATGTCTAGATAGCCAATCCATGCCTAAGATAGCATCAAAGTAATGGATGTCTAATAATATCAAGTATGCTAGAAACTCCTAGCCTCCGACAATCACCCTGCTATCCATATAAACACCCTCGCACGTGAACTCGTAGGGAAGAGATACCACTATTCTGCAGTCTATAGGTCGACTCCACATTAACATTTGAAATAAACCCCATAGAAATAAAAGAATGTGTAGCTCCAGGGTCTATAAGAATATGAGCATCACGGCCAAAGACTGAAATCATACATGTCACAACATCGGAGCAAAGACAAGATCCCGCTGGTAACCGCAACACCCGGGTACAATTAGATCGGAAGGGAGTGGTAACCCCACGGTGCCCCCTCCTTGTCCTCGACCTCTACCAATTGAAAATGGCATCCGCATCGTGCCACCGGTAGTCACCCAATTATCGGAGTAGCTAATCGTGGACATCCCTTGCAAATGTCCTCGACGTCCACATTCAGAATAAACATCGGTACCCCATCTCGCACTTTTTATGAAACCTTCCACACTTATCGTGATTGGCTGCTCTCTGGGCGTCAAAGTAGTTCCAGGGCCGGTGGGTTTTAGTGAACTTTGACCTGGATCGCTTCCTTCCGACTCGTCTACCAACCGCCCATGGTGGTTTTCCTCTCCCTTCTTGACTTTACTCGGATCCACCCTCGAGTCTAAGTAGATCTGTTCATCCTCCTTTCGCCCTTGGTGGGCAACCCTATGCAATTGAGGAGCTAATCCCAAACTCCTTTATCCCGATGGCACTTTAACCACCTGTCCATATATCAGTAAGAGAGAGACTGACGCCAAAATGCTTTGGACTCCTTTCAAGCCCACTACAAAAGCTCTTACTTTTCTCGCACCTCGTGGTCACAAACAGAGGAACATGTCGCATTGCCCCGAACTTTTCATTATCCGTCACTCACATGGTCCCTTGCTCAAGCTTGAAAATTCTTCAATTTTCGATCTTACTAATCAGGTAGAATTTCTCGCCAGAAACTCCTCTTTGAAACCGAGTCCAGGATACTCAGAAATCGCCTCGTATTGCCTTCCACAAGTCAAGTGCTCGCCTTCATCAGAAAGGTAATATGTCACCATCCGCTCATCTGAGCATCCCATAACATTGAACACCCTTCACCCTCTCTAGCCATGACCATGCCTTTTCAGGATCCTTATTCAATATAATTTCTTGCCCCTAATTTTCTTTGCCCTCTCAATGGACACCGTTGGCTCACTACAATCGAAATGTTGTGGCTAAAACCGAGCCATCCGAATGTTTTGTATTAACTCTTGTCTGCTCTAGAGGACGTGATGGTCCTCCACGCCCTCGTGAAGGCTCCTCAAGGAACAGGATGGTATCAGAACATAATGCACTCATCTATCTGTTCTCAACCTGAGCGCATAACTCGGCAGTGAACTCTCCTCGTCGACTACCCGATGACGCATTTTCTATAACAGCTTAAACATATCATATGTTATGTAAAGTTCATAAGCAGACATTTAAATTATTTAAATAAATCGTAAGTACCTTAAATCAAACATTAAATCATTATTTTGTAGGACGTAGAGACCTCTTTCAAACACCAAAAAACATTCGGGGCTCTCGATATTCATGTTGAAGGGACCCAACCCGAAGCCTTTTCTTAACTCGTGGATTCCCAAGACTTCTACGATCTCTAAAAAAAAAAACCTTTCATTTCTTTCAAACCTTTTTAAAAGTGAACTGTGGAGTGAACCCATTTATAGTTAATGCTTCATTAAAATCTTATGAAACATGGTGGACAAATTCTAAGTTTTCTTTTTAAACATTAAACCCTTTATAGAAAACTGAGTGTGGTTTCCTCTATTTTTTTTGACATGTCCCAATTTCTAAACACCTGTAATAAAACAATGAATTTACCTACATCCAACAATGGGACATCAAGTCCACCACAATCCACTTCAAATCAAATCCCTTTAAAATCATTTTCTCGAATATTATAGATATATAAACAATCTTTTAAAACTTCTATACATTGCAAAATAAAGGTGCACAAGTAGTTATTTACAACAAAAACTATACATTTTCAAAAAGGTGGTCGTCACGTGAGGTAGCGCCTACCAGTCCTAGAGGATGCTAGGAATTCTGTACACCGGGCCTCTCGCCCCGAAAACATTTTATAAAACATTTGGAAAAAGGGTGAGCTAAAGGAGCTTAGTGAGAGTACAGTTCCTAGGAAAATAATAAGCCTGCCATATAGTTCAAATATAATGTGTGTAAAACAATTGTATAGAGATCTCATTTTCATAAACATTTACTTTGCATTCATTTCCTTTTTATTCAAATACAACGTGTAAAACAATTGTATCGAGATCTTATTTATGTCATTTAGTTACTTTCTTCTATAGAGAGTAGTTCTAAATTGATAAATGTGTAAAACAATTATAAACATACTATTTCACAAAATGCTTCTTGTTTTACTTTCTTTCCATATCAAATATAATGTGGTAAAACAATTGTATCAATATA
>JAEQBH010007862.1:0-92675 GCA_016808115.1 Tetrastigma voinierianum | reverse complement strand
GTATAGAAGGAAATGTAAATATTCCAAATTGATGTAAGGTGAAATTATTTGCATGATATCAAATCAAATAAAAACGAGAATGTGACTCTATGAGAATTAGCATATTTGAATTTAAAAACGGCATATAATGCATGATTAATAATCATACTTCTTTTACTAAGAAATTAACCATAGAGCTACATCGATTTTGCCTGAAATTTGGTTTGTGCCCGCTAGAAATCCAGTCAACACTAATCGATAGGCAGAGCATATATCTATTACAAATAAAAACTAGCCAAATACTAAAATCCATGCTTGCACGTGAGTAAAATTCAATTCCAACAAGGAAGACAAAATGCATAACAACTACATAATGGTATAACTGCATCTTTTACTTTACACTCCACATTATCATCTAAACAATTTATGGAAATTTGGGATAGCTCCTAGAGTCTCTTACACCCACACAGAAATTTGGGATATCTCCCCAGGTCTCTTACACCCACAAAGAAATTCGGGATATCTCCACTGAAGTCTTACACTTGCTTGATTTTACGATAACTCCGGATTATACCACACCTGCAAAATTTAAATTTCTCCTTTGTCTCTTGCCCCTGAAATTTGAATTTCTCCTGCGTCTCTTACCCCACACCCGCACGAAATTTGGGATAAAACTCTGGGGTCTTTTACACCCACCACTGAGAAATTTGGGATCCTGGGTCTCTTACCCACCGCAAATTTGGGATCTCTCCCTTTGGGTCTCTTACGCGAACATAAATTGAGGATAGCTCCTGGGTTACACCTGAAATTCGGATCTCTCCGGTCCTCTTACACACGAAATTTGGAATAACTCCCGGGTCTCTTACGCCCACACGAGAGAGACCGGGATTTATCAGCCTCCCAAAAAGAATCGGTTTTCCAAGTATAGTAGCATTTGAGATTGAGGATTGTTGTGTTGGGTTCTAATAGTGCGGCTACATCTCTTAGGCGAAGAGATCTTCAATTAGTTCAATGTCCCCGATCACAGTCACTCGGAGTAAGAGAGGTCTCGAGATCCATAGGGTCAAGCCTCGTCGTAGAAGTGAAATGTAGCTGAAAATTGATTTTTTTTGAAGGGTAAAAGCGATAATTTTAAGTGAGAAGATGAAGAATTTTCTGAATCTTGGATGTGAAATGGACTTCACCATTGGAATGGGTGCCAGCGAAATCTAGCTACCACGTCGAATTACGAGACGGTTTAAATTTCACATTTTTCGAGACAGAAAGTCACGAGGGACACTTGGCCTGGGTTGGGCGACATATTGAACCATGTGTCAAGTGAGAACAAGTCAAGCACAAAAGCCTAAGTGGGGCCATGTGTGACATGTGTCACCACTTGATAGGGAATGAAATCCGAAGTTATGGATAAGAGGATAAAGAAAGAAATCAAGGGACGAGGAGGTTGACGCATGAGTGAAAGTCGAGATTAGCATCATCTTTTAAGAAGGTTCACGCCATATATTGATAGAGCCTCCATTTTTCTATACGCCATCTACACCCACGTCGCGAGGATGAATCGTGGCTTGACGAAGTATACTCTTAAGTGTAGCTTTGGTTTGACCACTGCGAGTAGATAAGAAGTTCCCATGTGGGAAATGTTTAGCTTTTGATTAATCGACTAGCTAAGAGTATAGGAGGTTAGAGATGAAGTTCAAGTGTGCTTACCCATCATTGCAAATTTGAAGGCGTGTAGGCTGAAACCCATACCACCTTATTCCCTTCTTAAACGGGTGTTCCGTTAATCCGATGAATGCGTCCTTTCCCGCTTTTTTAGGTGCCACTTAGGAAGGGAGTTCATGTTCTCGACTCTTTGACATTAGAGAATGTGATAACAAAGAGCTCATGCTGAAAAGTAGAATGGCTTGGGCAATTGTCTTTATCAATACTTTTCTAGCTTAGGAGAGTAACTTTGCATGCCACCCTTGGAATGCGTTCACACGCATCCTTTCCCGAAGGAAGCGAATCCACTCTTTTTATTTCTACCAATAAGAGAGGGTAATCCCAGATACGTCCCAGTGTTCAGAGGGGTAAACACCCTTAGTCTTTTCGAGATACTCAGTCTTAGGGTCTCGTAAACATTATTATTGAAAAAGATACCAAACTTTTCAGGTTCATTTGCTTGTCTGATATCCCTCTCCACCGCATTTCAAGATATTACGCATTTTAGAACATCCTTGTTGTCACGGCATTAAAGAAAGCCATCGTTAGCAAATAACATATGTGAGATCTTAGGGGCACCTTACTAATAACCAGCCATACGAGATCACCCCATTTACACTCATGACGTGGGCGGGCCCCTCGACATAGATAATGAACAAATAGGGTGATAATGGGTAGCATGGCGCGTAGGCCACGTTCGAGAAAGATGAGCCCGAGCTAACTCACCATTTCACGGAGACATGATATTGAATTGTAGACAAACAAAAGCATTATCATATTTACAAAGTGAGGAATCGGAAACCCTATTTTTTTTTAGGCTATTTTAAGCAGTTAAAATAAAAAAAGTTGTTAACAAACTAAGTCGATAAACCTATGCCCACCCGATCTCTTAACAACTTGATATAGGTCTCGTTAGCAAATAAATAAATAAATAAATTTAAAATAACAAACAAAACAATTTATTAAATATAGTAATATTTTTCATCTTTTTATATGTTTGGGAGTGGGATGAGGGGAGATGATGCAGGAGAGGAGAGAGAATTACATGGATTCTCACATGGGGTCGTTTTGGTGACATATAGTTTTACTTAGTTCAACCTCAGTGTTTTTTTGTAATTTTGATAGTTGTATTACATGTTTGGTTATTTGAGAAAGCCCAAGATTTTCTATTTAATTCCACAGAACAAAAGCAGTGAATATCCCACTAAGTTGTCGAGAAGAGATAGGCTGTGGGGAAATTTTTGTCGAAATGTCGAGGTTAAGTTTGTAATTTTAACGAGGAATTTTTGGCCACTTTTAATAAAGCCTATCCCGGAAAAAGGAGGGAAAAATAAAAATAAATAAATAATTGCTTGTCGTTACAGAGAAATTAGTGGATTACACTATCGATGGCGTGAGTGGTGAGGCCATGGCTTGACTGGCCAGTTTGGAGGAGGAACATCGTCGGCGATGCGTGTGCCGCCGGAGGCCGACGGCCGGGCTGTGCTCATCGCCGGCGTCGGCAAGGGTCTTGGGGCGGGCCCCAGCCCCAGGCGGCGAAGAAAGGCCCTTTCGTCGTCGGCACATTCGCGATCCGCGCGGGGCCTTCGCCTCTACTCCATTAGAGCTCGTCGATAGATTCTCATTTGTCGGACTCATGCCGTTTCCTCCTCAAACGACACTTCTTCATGACAGTAGATGTGGTGCGAGTGTTGGTTTATTTCCTCGGTTCATGATCTACATTGTTGGCAGGGGTTGATATTTTGTGTTTTTAAAAGTGAATTCATTTGTTGGGGATTGTATTATTATGCGAATTATCGCGATTTTGTACATCGGTGGTGTATTCTTTATTGTGAATCTAGATAATTGGTACATTGATTGGTGAGTTCGGTTTTCTCTCCCGATCCACTTTCCTTTCGTTAATTACATGCATTTGTGCTTTTTGTTTAATGTTGATGGTGTGTTTGTCTCCTTTTGATTCTGCATGTATGTTTGAATGTGAAATTTGCGCTTTATCACCTATTTATGATATTGATTTTGATTTTTTAAATTAGATCTTGGCATTATGTTGGTTGTGCGTTCATTAAGGCATTTCAAGAAAAATACGGGTTATTTCTCAAAAATGATCATGCGGGGTGGGAAATTATAATCCTTAAGAATGAGATTGTAAAATCAGTAATTGATTCAATTGTATGGTATATTTGACCATTTCGTTTTACTTTTTGTTGGGAGGAGGAGCTCTTGCATTTACTTGATGAGTAGATGGGCATGCATTGCTCATTTCGACTAATGGTGGGATGTCATCTCGATTATAGGAATGATATTTTTGCGACAATGTATCCAACTTTATTTGGTGAACACGGAGGAGAAAAAAATTGTGTAAGTGAAGGTCTTTTACCATTTCTTGCGAACTCGGGTTGTGGCATGCCATCTTTAATAGTAAGGAAAAGATTGGGTGAACAGCACGTGTTACGTTATTTAATTTGAACACCAGGAAACATTGTGTGTAAATTAAAAAGGTCTTTATCATCTTGGTTCGATTTTGGGATGCGTCTTTGATATAAAATCTTATCTTGAGATGTAATTTATTGAAGAATGTTTTTGTTGTTTGTTTCCACGATTGTCCACGAGATCACTTGAAAGGTCTGAGATAGGATTCTTTGGGTGTAAGCTACCTCTAGGTGAAAAGGGCCTTGGTTCTAGTTATGTATTGGTTATTACTTATTAGGGAATCATGGAGTTGCAGAAATTAGATTCTTGGTTCTGGGATTGTTTACCACCACAGAGGTTTGGGAGATTCCTACGGTTTGATCTTGGGTTGACAAACTAGTGGGGCGATGGTGGCAGTGGGGAGCCTTTTCTTTGGAGGTTTTTCTTTTGGGATTAGTACCCTCCAAACGGTATTGTAGGTGATACGGTAGGTTTTGTGTCTTGGATGTTTTCTCGGTGTTTCTTGTCGTACACTTGCACTTATCTCTGCATTCCTTTTATAATCGGTTGAAGGGATAACTCATAATTCCTTGTACTCTTTCCTATTTTAAACTTCTTGTTCTGCGGCTTCCTAGGAAAAACCAAACACTTTAATTCATTTTGTAGAGGTCGAATAGTAGTGTTGAAGAGTTGACACACACGTCTTGTGATGGAAAAGAAAGGTGTCTTAGATGTCATGAATTTTGAATTGAATCACGCTTATTTAATTTTGCTTGAGGTGTACCATGTGATATGTATATTATGTTATTTGAATTTTCATTAGATGAGTATCCTCATGTTAACATTTGGGCTCTCTTCTTACATCACATGATATGCATCCATCATGAAATGACAGAGACAGCGAATATCATGAGTAGAAGCTGTCATTTAAATCTAGCTCCGCGAATGAATGCATAAAAAAAATTCACAGCTTACAAATGAAGGATATATGCCTTTGTCGCTTCGAGGTTTGTGTAAAGATGGTATTAGATTTTTGTATAAGATTTTTCGGGTAAATAAAATATTGGCGGTAGTAAATGTTGTAGCATGATTCACATCATATTGATTATTTGATGGTAGTTGTGTTATTATAGTGTGCCTGATATTGAAGAGTTCTTCTTCCTCATCATCTTATCATTGCTTCTACTTTAGATCAACCGCAATTTAAAAGCATGTTACTTGACATCAATACTCATTTAGGCTTACATTGAGAGATTTCTTGATGGGGTGTAAATAGAGTTGGAGGAACCTTAGATGATTCATTTTTGAATATACATTTAAAAAATGGAAGAGAATCTACATTTCAAAGGGTGGTTGGATGATTTTTGGTCGAAGTACCCACTGGTAGCCTTCCCGTTTATTTCATGTCCTTATTCACCCATCACTAGATCGGTTAGAATGAGAATTGAGCAGTTCGAAGGAATTTTTATGGGGAGGCGCCCCAGAAAGAAGACCTCGCCAGTAAATTGGGAGGTGGTTTGTGTCGAACAAGAGTGGAGGATTGGGGATAAAGAAATTGTCTATTCTAAATAAGGCCACCAGCTGTAAATGGAGTTTAAAGCTTATGCGAGGAAATAGATTCCTTTTGGAATATTTTAATTAGGTTAAGTATGGGGAGGATAAATGGCGGTTGGTGTGCAAAATGGTGAGGGTTGGAGTTTGGAAAGAGATTAGAAAGGGATGGGATATGAGTGGTAGGAAAAATGCTTTGAGGTGGAGTAATGGGAGCGGGGTGCTTTTTTGGAAGGATAAGTCTGGTGTCAGATTGATGACTTTGTGTGATACTTTCCCAATCTATCACATTCTTTGCCTGAACGTCATGATTAATGAAATGTGAAGCTGGATGAGGAGGAGGATGTTGGAATCCTCTTTTGTGACACCCTTCCAATGATTGAGATTTGGAGGAAGTAAAGTTTTTACTTCCCTTAGGCTGGATGAGAAAGTGCGATGAGCTTGGAGGGCGAGGTGAGATCGGGTGGAAGGAAAAAATGAGATTTTCTCTATCAATTCCATGTTTAAGTGTTTAGTTTTGCTTCTCATGGTTATTTCCACATAAACATCATTTGGCGGCCCGAATACGATCCCCAGAATAATGCTTCTTTGTAGGAGGAAGCATGGGGGAAAGGCCTCGACTCTTGACTAGATTTATAAGAGAGGAAGACCCTTGGCTAATAGATGCTTTATTTGCGAAAGGAAAAGAAGAAACAATAGACCATTTTTTGCTTCATTGTAGGGTGTAACCGAAAGGGTTTAATGGGACATCTTCTTCTATTTTTTGGTGTTCATTAGGTCGCTTCCCTGGATTACGTCTTCTGACTTTTGGAAGGATGGAGGGTCTTTCGTAAGCGAAAAAAAAAGAAAGGATGTCTTGATTTGGGCTTTTATTTCTTTTTGGACTATGGAAAGCAAGAAATAAAATTGCCTTTGAAGATCACGACCACTTGTCTATCCGAAGTTTTTCTTTTGTGTATTTCCTTAAGTGAACTCGTTATGCATTAAAGAAGAGCCTTCATTGATTGAGTTCATTAGTGGCTAGGATCTAAATTTGTTTTAGCGTTTTTGTACTTTTCCTTTATCATAAGTGTTTTAAAGGGTACATGTCCACTTTTGAGGTACGCCTCCCGATTGGTTGCTTTTATTGCTTTGTTAGAGTACATTTTTTGTTCGTATGGTGTTTTACATTAGTGCGTAGTTTGTTCCGCACACTCTCTTTGAATCGCCACTTTGGTGGCTCTCTCATGAATTCTTCTTTTGCTTACTTATCAAAAAAGAATGATTAATTTTGAGATCCTATGGCGAAAGGTTTCGAATAGTTGGATTGGTTTGGAAGAAATTGTATTTATTAAGAGTATGAGGCGGGACCACCTTGATTTAGTCTTGTTTAGTAAATGCTCTTGATCAAACTTAAGGATGGTTCATTTTAAATCTATGGGTCGAAGGTTCCCGAATAGTTGGATGGTTGAGTATATGCCCAGAAACCTACTTACATGCATGGCTACGAGTTAGAGAAATTCAATGTTTCGGTTGAGTCTCTTGTGGAGGGTGGGGGGGTGGGTGTTCAAGTCACGAGCTTAAGTTTAAAAAGGAATGTATAGGTTTAGGAGAAACCTACATAAGGAATGGGACTTAGTTTGAGAAACAAATTTGGCACTTTTGAGGAGTGTAACTTCTTATGGCACTAGGTGTTTAAGAGCATTTATGGTCCGCATTGTAATGGGAGAGATACCGACATTATGGTAAGGAAATCACATTGAAAAAAAAGGAACCCCATGAAGAAAATGAAAAAAGAAAAAAAATCTAGGTGTATTTGAGCTAAGATACTGCATGAGTACGTACGCGATCGATTAGGATCGTTGCACCAGAAATCCTAACTCTCAGCGACAAGGTCTTAACACGCTTATCGATCACCCTTCTTACTTTACTGCCTTAGCCATGTGTTGGCCCCATGTATTCTTATGGAAAGGAAAATCAAAATATCTTGAAAAAAATAAAAAAATTATGTATTGAAGTCTTCTTGTTAGAGCTTTAGTTCAAGTCAACTTAGTACACCTCATTGCCTCATTACTTATCAATGTAAGTTCTTAAATCTCATTGGTAGCTTAACTTGGTAATGGAACTTTGGCTTAGGGAAAATTATGAGTTTGAACCTTGTAAACCATACCTTAACATGTGTAAGCCTTATGGAGATTGCATTGAGGTAGTGTTATACTTCAACTCAAGTTAGCTTTATATATGTTATTATCCTATTACCCGATAGATTGAAGTTTTTGTGCTAAATTAATAGTTAACACCCATACCCGAGCAGTGATTTTGATGATCAGTTTGTAATTACCCGAATTTAATTGTTGAACATGGTCGAAGCATTGCTTGGGGCAAGTCATGATCAACACGATCCATGCATGAGTAATGGTCCTGGCGAGTCTCGGATGCAAGTTGAGTATCATGAAGTTTAAGAATAGCTAAATTCTCACTTTGAAATGAGTTGCTTAACTTAGCTTGTGAGCCTCATAGCTTGACTCACATCCCGGGGGTGGGTGTGGGGTGGTGGGGGGTGGGTGTGGGGAAGGAAAGAACAAAGAATCTCTGCAATATTTCTCAGTTATTTTTCTAGTTAATCAAAGAAAAAGTCTCCATATGTGATTGGGAATGGACACTTCTAATCACTTTGATTTGTGTGAAATTCCATTCTATTGTCTCTTGAAAAACTGGCGACTCTTGCCTAATTTAATTATAAGCCTCTCTCGAGGTCGGATAACCTATCAAGCCCAACACTAGGTCTTTTGCTTCTCGGCTGACCCGAAGCATTAGAGATGCTTTAAGATCAGAATCTCACATGCCTCTGATCTTAGGTAATTTCTACACTACGAAGCTAATTAGGTTGATTCATCTTTAATACAGTTCTTTACTCTCTTCGGATCTACTTAAAGAACCACTCACCATATCGAGATTAAGCTGCAGAAATCAAGATGTAAATAGAACCCAGCATGAATCGATAGATAGCAAATCACGAGAGGAAACAATAGAAAAAATTATGTGAATAAATATAAGATTCATGTCGAAATCAACGAAAACCCTAGATTACAAAGTTAGAACATAATAGAGGTTTGATACATCATAAACTTAGAGGACAAAACATGAGAGAAAAAAGAAAGAAGAAACTCTAATGATCAAAATGATGGTGAGTTACCTCAGTTTTTTCCACAATTCTCATGATCTTCTCCCAGATCTTGAACGGCTCACAACCTCTTCCTTGGTTCCAAAGTGTGGACAAAGTCCCACTTCCCAGAAACCTCAGCCTCCACTTTTGTCTTCTTGGGGTTTGAGCTTGAAGCCGCAATTATGGAAGCTCAAAGGAAATGGGCTGAAAATCAGCGAAAACCAACTGAGACGTAGCGGCGTTGTTTGGAAGCGTCGCTGACGTTAGATCGTGTTCTGCATTTCTCTGCTGACGTCGTGTAAGTGACGTTCTTTGCGGCGCTCTTGTTTTTTGCACCAACTTTGTAAAACCATAACTTTGTCATCCGAACTTCGATTGGAGTGATCTTGGACTCGTTGGAAATATTATAGAGTGCAGAATCTAGATATGGCTAGAAAGAACACTTTAGAAATGATGATAAAGACGTTAGTTACAAAATGCTCCAAGCGATCCGCTTTGAGCTCTCTTCTCTTAGTCCTTGACTACGAGTCATAACTTGATCATTTGAAGTCCAAATGGAGTGAGCCAAGGTCTCTTTTTGGAAAGTCTGAGGAAGTCTCCTATCCATCCGTATAAATATTGTAGCCATTTGGGATCATCTTGTAGCTGGCATCAAAACACAGTAGCTGCTACTACATGTGTAGTTTGCTGATTTTTGGGCTTTATCTCTTTGTTTTTGCTCCATATTGGCTCATGGTTGACCTAATCACAAAATTGAACATTTAGAACATTAGATCACTTATTTATATAATAAAACTACTAAAAATATAAGAAAAACATATTGATAAAATGAGTATAAGGAAGTATAATCGCGATGGAGAATCTTAGAAGCGGTTGACACTTGTTTTATTTCTCTTAACTGCTTCACATTGGGCTTTTGCTAGAAGTTTTCGGGTATCCCCTTAGGCCAATGCGCTGGGTGGAAGATCTTGTTGCTTGGGTTGCCCTTTCAAAACCTCTTTATGAATATATTTTCTTACTTATCAAGAGAAAAAGGGGGGGGGGGTTGTTGTGTGTGTTGTTGGGGATTGGAAGATCAACCAGAGATCATTCTGGTAGAGTGTGAAGAGCATTCTCTAAACAGTAGGCGAATTAATCTTTGTTGAGCGAAATTTCATGCCACAAAGGTGTTACAGTGAGACCTTTTTGGGTTTCTTTTCTTTCGATTTTCTATTAGAAGATGACTTTGTTATTGTCATATAAGACAACTAAGCGAAGAGGACAAAAAAAAAAAAAAAAAAAAAAGACTTGGAATTGATGGAGCAAATGCATTTGCCTGACATGGAAGCAAGACATGGTTTCTTTCATAGGATATTCTATTCCACCTTGACTTTAGTTAAATTTGAATTTTAAAAACTAGTCTACAGCTTTCGTCTACCCTTTTACTATTATGCATTGTGTAGAAGATTAAGTACTTCTTGGAAGGATTGTTCATCCCTTCTTGAACGATTTCATCCGCTATGAAATCTTTGTTTCTTGGCCAAATAAATAAATAATTAAATTAATTAATGAAAGCGACTTATTTTAAAGTAATTATTTACTTGTTATTAATCACATTTCTTTTATTATTTCATTTTTCTTCTAAAGTGAAAATAATATCTACGAACTAACAAAAGTAACATTCCAATATTGTGCATAGCTCCTTTCAAAAATTGGTATTGGGCATGAAAAGATGACATGATGCTAATCTTAGCACTATTATTATTATTATTTTTGTTTTTGCTCCCGGTAAACGTATAAATGTGTATATAAAGAGAGCTTCCGAGGTGCTCGGGAGTACAAGAAGAAGGGAGAGCGAGGAAAAGACAGGACTCCCCACACTATACCACAGTCAAGGCAAAAACCCTGCTTGAATGCAAAGTTATCAACCTTTATCACAACTTAGTACGACATGAAAACAAAAAGATGATTTCATCCTGTGACGGTATAGTTCTCGAAAACCACCCTATTCCTTTCCCGACCAGGCGCATCCGAGGAAAATCTGGCTTGTAGCCATCGAGCTCTCTTAAGTTTTTTAGGCACTTAACGCTTTGCCATGCGAGAGAGTTGATCTGCCAAGACGGGGGTACCAGTTAAAGTGCGATGTGTGAAAGAATATCCTTAATATCTTGGCTCTGCGAACAATGGAGATAGTAGTGATCTATTGTTTCCTCATTCTCTTCGCATAAGCGGCCACTGTTGCAGGGAAATCCCCCACCCCTCTTCAGCGAGTTAGAGTGCGCACTACCCAAGAGCTGACGAAAAAGCCAAATTTAGGGGAAACGATTGGGTTCGGATAGTTGCAGAGAAGTATGTAGGAAGAAGATACCTCGACTTACGATACATAAGACTAAGCTAGAAAGCGGGTTAATTGAAAGTCTCCTTTAATAACAGCCGTCCTCTTGAAATGGCCTTTATTTTTGTTGTGCGAGTAAGAGGAGGGAACCTTTTCCTTTCTGCCACCTCCCGATCATTAAGAGGTCTAGAAAGAGCCCCGGGACCCGACCCCACGTCCTCCCTTGAGAAATCCCGAACGCCCGGCCGCTAGCATCCTTATGAGCGCCCAGGTGAACAAGGTGGGAAAGGCATTGCATAGCACAGTTTCGTTGCACCACGGGTCCTTCCAACCCGACCTCACGAATTTACCTAATGAGAGACGAAATTTTGTGAGAAGGTGTGCCATTCTTTTCTTATATCTTTCCATAGTCGATTGCAAACCTCCCCACGATATCCCACTGAAGAGTTCCATCCCCCACCTTCCTCGCGACTTGGCGTAGTCACCGGTCTCGAAAGGGAGTCCCTCTCGTTTGCAAAGCGCCCGGCCACCAGCACTATGGCTTGATGGCGATTCATCGAGGAAGGCCTCTTACCCACAACCGCCTACACTTTTCTCTTGGCAAACGATTATTCCAGTTGACCGGTGAGGTTTACTCTCCTAGGTTGCCCCACCTGGAAGAGAGAGTCTCTGCGAGATCTTCTCGACCTAGCCGAGCAATCTTTGGCGATACGAACGAGGAGAGGAAGTAAATGGGAAGGCTAGGTGATGTACTTCCAGGATGAGGGTAAGTCTCCTGACCTTTGAGACTATATTGTCTTTTCAAGAGGGACAATCATTTCTGAATCTTTCTTGATAGATCTGAGCTCCACGGCCATGAGGAGCTCGAGGGAAGGCGAGTACTTAGTGGGGAGGGACGGGCCAGTAACCGACTTCGAGCACAACTCCTCCATGTTGTCCACCTCCACCCAAGAAATAATCTCGCTCTTGTTCGGGGTTAATTTTCAAACTGAGAGGTTTCAAAGCCACATTAAGGTCATTTCAACCACCATTGTTAGGATTAGCTTCCACGGAAGATGATAGTATCATCATTGTATAAGAATGAGAAAGCGTCTCCGCCCATCTCTACCCCAGGCACGCATCGAAATAAAGTTGCCTTCCACTGGCTCTCTTTAGGACAGCGGGGGCTTCATCTAGATAGCGAACAAATAGGGTGTCGAGATCCCCTTGTCTTAGGCCTCGACTGGAAAAACCGGCGAACCATTATCAAGGCCGAAAGCGATCTTTGTGGAGATGCACCCGGTTAATCCATCTAATCCATTTAGAACGAACCCGTTCTCTCACAGCATCTTGCATCGAAGAGAAGTCCCACACGATGTGATAATCAAGCCTTTTGATGTCAGCACGAGGATCGCATATAACCTCTTTATAATGGAGTCAAACTTCATTAACTATTAGCGGCTAGCGTCAACACTATTATAAACAATACGAGAATGTGTATTTATGATTATTTAAACAATTTAAGTGTGATTAAAGCTTTCTTAATTAGGTTGTTGTTTTATTTATCTAGCGTATTTTATTTTTAGAGAATTGTTTGGCTTTTTAATATGAAGATTATGCATTTTGCATGATTCGATTTGAGATGTTGAATCGATCTTTCTAGGAACCTTCAAGTTGAATATGATATCATGACTGCGAGATCATGTTCTTGAATGGGGGTTACTTAGCATCTCTTGATGGTTGACGCGATCACGAGATCCTTCCACTTTCCAAATTTGCCAAAGTGGCGAAAAACAATGTATCTCGCTGCACTTTGCAGTGGTTCCATGGTTCCAAACCGACAACTAAGCAAGGCTTTGTTGTGCGATAAGGATTTCAAATGCTGAATCCACCCTTCTCCCAATGTTGCCAGCCAACCGCACCTTCCTTTCCAAGTGCACGTCCCACGACAAGCAATTCTCGATCTTCTCAGTATAATCCCATTTGATTTGAGGCATCACGGAAGAGTATGAACACATACATACAAACACACTCTCTGAGATAGTATCTTGTGCAATAGCAACTTGTTTTTTGCTTTGGTTGTAGACTAAGTTGTCTATAGAGAATGGTCATCGACCATAGAGCGGGTTTATTGGTAGGTGGGATGTAAGTGATGCGAGAAATTTCACTTTGTATAGTGGTTTTGCTTTTAAGTATTGAGGGGTAAGTTAATTTCACAGCGCCTCTCTCTTGAGTGCGACTTTAGCGCCACTTCTCTAATATACTTCCTCTTTACTTATAAAAAAAGTCTTGTGCAATACCTGAACCTCATATGAATACTTTCCTCATTGGGATGCTCAGCGCACCGACGATCCCGAGTACTCAGCTGGCTCTGACTCTGACGAATGAAACAAGTTTCCACATTCGCCTTCTCGCTCCGCGATAGAGCTTGCTTTTCTCGAGTCAACCACCCAAGGGCCAGGATACTGCTGAAAAGATTGAGAAGAATCCATCTCCCGTACACACCCGCAAATTTTGAGTCTTTCCTTGAGAAAAAAAAAGGAGAGAATCATCACAGCTGTGAAGCACAAGTTGAGATTAAAAACACTTGCCTGTCTCTGCTCTTCACTTTGGGGAAACCTCTCGAGAAGACATCTTGGAAGCACGAGAGATGAAAGACATGGTTGCTTCCTGCCGCCTCATTTGTGGATATAGGGGTCCCGATTAATACTTAGGCTTCCGAAATGAATCTGACAGTCTACGGCTCAATCGAATCTACGTAAAACCGTTTGTCCATGCTGAATTTTAGTTAACATTTCTTTGTGGCGAATTTTTGGAAATAGTGAACGTTGGCGGTGCTCTCAGGTATAATTGACTCCCAGGCTTATGCTCTCTCCCCAGCCTTGCGCGATATAGTGACCTTTATTTTTTTGATAGATGAAATGAGCAAAGAAGCTGCGAAGTATCTGGTAGAATATAGTGACCATTTTTGAACCAGAGGTAATCCAGGAGTGTGTGAATCTTGCTCTAAATGTGATGATGTCTTAAAGCTAGTATTGAGTTCATGAATTATGTAAGTTTAATCTAGTTGCTGGTGTCACTTTGGCATGCTTGCGATCCCACTTGTGTTGTTTTTGTTTTTATTTTTGGTTTTAATTTTTTCCATTGTGATGCAGGGATTTCTTGTTTTTCGTTTCTTCCTTCATTTCTATGTAGAAGTTAAGAACTAAAGGGTTTTACGCGTTAAACAATGCGGGGGACCATTAATAGAAACAGCAGGCTTTGGGAGGTTCAGAGAAGAAGAGTTTGATAGCATTATTGACACAAATGTTAAAGGGACACGGCCGAATGTGATGCCATTTCATCCTCGATGATTGAAAAGAAGCGAGGGATTATTGTCGATATGTCCTCTAGTCTGGGGAAAGATCTCTTTGCTTGCATGCAATTAAAAAGTGAAAGATGGTTGCTCGCTAGCATTGTCTTGAATATTTTCTTTATTATAATCTTATTTATATTGGTTTATTTTTGTGGTGGTTTATTTTTGTTATGTTAATTATTAATATATCTTCCGGTTATTGGTTCGGCTTAATCTGACTCGATCCTCATGCATTGAGTATGAGATGGGCGATAAGAAGTATAGGCCTGGTTGTGATATGAGAATAATAATCGGGCCCGATGATTATAAAAGAGAGTGTTTATACGAGTGGATGAGTAGTTTGGGACTTTGTGATGGAAGGCGTATCGGTATTGCTGTTATATAGGGAATAATGAAGCGAGCTGCAGGTGCCATTCCTGGCTTTTAAGTGGTTTGTCTACCTATTTGGTTAAGAGCAACTCAGCAGGTGCTCCGTTTTGAACTCCATCTTCATAAATGGAGATTTTCACCCCAAAAAAACCATCTCAATGATCTTTCATTTTCATCTCGAATTTGGAGGTAAGGAATAAAATAATGACACTTATTCACCATTTTCTATTTTATAATAATAAAAAGTAGAAAAAAGTGGCTTCTGAAATACTATTCTTCATTTTTTATAATATTTGGAGATGTGAATAGAGGTTTGAGATGCGCAACATATTGTTGGTTGGAGATGTAAGTGGAAAAAGTGGGCCCCATCATCTTCCAAATGTAGAAGATGCGATTTGGAGAGATAAAAATGGAAAATTTGTGATTGGAGATGCTACAAAGATATGTTTATAAAGGATGGTCCTTGTTTTTAATCGAGAAGAGAGCGAAAATTGTGGTGCGGAGCCGTGATTATAATTTGGAAAGAGAGAAATAGAGTTGTTTTTTTGAGGATGTGGATTTTCTCCGAGGGATGAAGCTCTCCTGTTGAAGTACGTTAATTTCTTGGGTGAGGTTAATCTCCAATTTGGGGATTCCTTGGTTAAAATTCTTATGTGTATTCTCTAGGGGCACTTTGTTTCTTTGGGGGTGAGTGGTGGGTTTTTTGCCAACCCTTTCTTGTCATCGGTCTTGGCACCCCAGTATATACTCATGTTATGCCTTGGGGTGTCTAAGCTCTTTTGGTTTAATATATTGCTTAGTTTATCTCTAAAAAAAAAAAAATAAAAAAAGTTGCTCATAAAGGGAATTTAGAGTCTAGACATAAATTTTTTCTCTCTTTACTTGAACCATAAATATAGATGGCAAGCTTAGTATTAGGCAATGCCATCCAAGTTGGCTTATTCACTTGGGAAGCTTCTTGGGGCGAAGTGTTAACTCTTGATCAATTAAGAAAGAGGTAGAGCATTGGCGAATCAGGTGCTTCCTTTTTGTGGCGAAGGGGAAGAAAGCGTTCCCGATCACTTATTGATCCATTGTTGAAAGGTAAAATTATGGGATTTGCTTTTAGCCATTTATGGAGTGTCGAGTTGGATGTTTCCTCTCTTTGTGAAAGAGACCCTTCTAACCTCTGCGGCAGGGTTCTGCTGCGTCGATTGGAAAGCGACGGCCAGAAGGCGTGGATGGTTGCCCCCTCGTATTTTTGGACTACATGGCGGAGAAACAAAGTGCGTTTGAGGGGTGGATATTTCAATCGACAGGGATGAAGTACTTTTCTTTAGTAACCTACGGTGTTGAATTAAGTATGTGATGTGCGGAGAGACGAGGTCATTGATTGATTTTTGGTTTGGATAGATAATGAGCTTTTTGGTGTCTTATTAATGCAGGTCAGTTAGTTGTTTTCTTTCCTTGCTTCCTCGTTGGGGGCACATTGTATTCGTGTATACTTTGGGTTCTCCAGGGTTCTTTTTGGTGGTTTTTAATATCCACTTTGTTGTTATCCATAAAAAAAAAAAAAAAAGGTATTTAGGATACATTTTTTAGACCCACCATAGCCATATAAACATAACAAACTTTGATCATGTCATTTGAATTGTGAATGACCCAGGGTATAGGTCTTTCGACTTTATTTTATAGGGTGATTTGATTAAATGACCTTTTGAGAAAATCAATTTTGAAAATATGATCCTTCATCAAATTTTGGCTCGATTTTAACAAAAATGTCCTTATTTTCTTAAAAAACAAACCCTTCTTTTCAAAGAGACAATGTAAATACTTGGAAATAAGGACATTTTGTCCCAGGGATTATTTTCAAGAAAACACATGAAAAGGGAGAATTACTAAGCCAATGGGAGAACTGGCACCGAAGGTTTGCGTGATAAGTGGGAGAACTTCTCAGAAACTTTAACTACCACTTCTGCTTTCATGCGAGGCCCAGATGTGGGATCTATCATTGCCCACCCCTGAAAGCTTGTGGCGAGCTTCTATGAATGACTCATACTTTGGATAAGCTTTCACTTAGGACCCTCTCTCTGGGGCAGGTAGTCTCTTCCAGTGGCAACACAGGTTAAGCCCAGACTCTTAATGGCTTTGATGATAGGTACTAAACCCGATAGGAAAGCCCGATTAACTAACGATAGGTGAAGAACCTCTCGACTTAAATACTACACACTCTACGCTTTTTATGTGGAACCAACGTGGGATCATATCCGTCGAGTTAGATTCACAAATTTAGGGTTATTGATGTCTTTTAGCCAAATAAACTTTCTATTTATACCCTTTCCCGGTCATGCTTCCATGATGAAGTTTGGCTCACTTTTGACACATAATAATGTTTGAACATGTAGCACCTTATTATTGTTAGCGAAAATGGGCAATCGAGGGTTTATCTAGATGCGTAGCGAAGGAGTTGCCCGTTGGACTTGCAATTATTTAGCGCTTATTTGGTGTGATGGCTGACATCTTTCGCCCCTCATGCTTTGGCAACTCATCACGCTTTATACGAACACGAAGCAGCGATATCTTTCTTTCCCTTGTTAATATATGACTTTGCCCAATAATACTTTTAAATAATAATCTAATACGTTTTTTGAAAAAAAATGCATATTTAAAAGGAGCATGATGTTAGGTAATGAAAGCTCAAATTACCAGCTTGAACTTTTAGTAGGGTGGTCATTTAATAATGCTGAAACTAGTATGTTCTTGTACGTGGCAAGTAGTTGGTGACTAAAGATTTTACATTTTAAAAAATAAAGCCAAGTAGTTGACACCTCTGGCTAACTTTTATGCAAACCACCGAAGCATAGGTATCTTTCTTTTAATCCTTACAGTATATATTTCGACTCTTTTATTTTACTTCTAATACATCTACTTACTTACCAATATTCACATTGAAACAATTTCATGCATGCATGTCAAGTGAAGAAAAACATGATGACCATTGAGCTAAAATATACATGAGTCTTTTAAAAGTAGAGGTGGGAATATGGGCTCGGCCCACTTCCTTCTGCATTTTTGAGGATCGAATTTGAAAATGGTAGCTTTGAAAAGAACCAGACCCAAAGGCCTATTGGCTGACTCCAGTAGGTCGCAGTGGCATCGTCAGGAGCTTGGCGGGTTAGTCTGCATGGCTTGTTTGACCCATTTTTATTATAATTTTTAATATTTGCGTATAATGTTTTCTAATTGTTAATAATATTAGTTTTTATATTATAAAAAATAGTTGTTTATAGACAAAATAATAGTTATTAAATAATTATTTTTATAAAATAAAATAAATATTAGTATGACAATAATTAAAAATAAATAAATAAATATAACTAAAATAATTTATTTTTAAAAATAGTCTTTTAAGAACATAACGACCAGGTATTAGTATTTAACACTAAATTTTATTTTACAAAATATAAAATTTTTAAAATTGTTATTTATTTATTTTTAATTTTTAATGTGGGTCCCTTTTGATATCTTGACTCGCGTAGAATCGAGTTGGGGTAGCAAAGGTAGATTGATGGGCTTTGCCCATTTTGTCTGGCTTAGAATGGACTTGGCCGTTCCAGCTATATTTAAAAAGTACATTAGAGCCGACCAGGTCATGTCTGTCAGACAAATTTTAGAAGGGTTTGCCTTAAAAGCTTACAGGGGATAGATGCGAAGCATAGTATCGGAGACGAAGCATGAAAGTAGGAATGCTCTAAAAATTTCAGCACATTAAGGCTTGTTCCACACGTAAATAAAATCATTTTGTTAACATTTTTTCTTTCCCGCATGCTTTTCAAGTTCTCGATAGAGAAGCTAAGTAGAGTTGTATCTTAAGGAACATTCATTCTATAAGCGAGGGGGTGCTTTATGGAAATGAAAACTATAAATTCGGGTTTGATGAACACGTATCACTTTGCGGTGTTTGGAGTAAACCAATTGTTAAAATTACGACTAAATCATAAAGAATGAAACAATATCCATGTTAATATAACATGATAAATCATTATAAAATCTATAAATTTGATAATATAATGACTAGAATATCTACATTCAGTTCTTTAACATATTGATGTATGTGATATGCTGTGTCGAATCTGCTTTACTGTTTGAATCGTCCTCGCTAAATAAAACGTCGCTGATAGATTGACCCAAACACCACGTTTCTCACTTGACTTCCCATTTGCCGGGGCTCAGTGACTTATTAATCACGAGATCCACGGCCGGCGAGACAAGCGAGTCTCTCCTTTGATTTTGATGGAGGCATATCATCATCTCCTAACTACCTAAACAAAAGCTTTCGGCTAATTAAACGGTAACTCTTCTCTCTTTTTATTGTGATTCCCTTAAATTAGAACAAAGCGAAGTTTGTAAAGCTCATTATGATCGGTTCTTAGGGTAATGCGTTAAGATTGATCCAGCATTGTTCCTTAGGTCCTAGTAGTTTACAAGCGAGGAAAATTGTTTAGGTTGCTTAATGATGTTGTAGAAATGGTTCATGAGATAATACCAAAACTTAGGACATTGAAATGAAAACCATAAAACCATATGGTATAGGAGTTTTGTTGGATATATTGCATCATTTTAAGCATTTATGTACGGCCTCTTAGTGTTACTCAAGAGTTTCATGAATAAATTCGGTGAACATCCTTAAGGATGCATTTTGGAACATTATTGTTAAGGATTCCACGTTTGGAATAAGGGTGTAAGCAGGTCAAGAAGCTACTTGAGCTTTGTTAAGATTTGAATACTTTCAGTCGACTCGGTTGATCGGTAGAGAGTTTAATTTTCTTTATTTATTAATTTTTAATTGATTAGAAGCTTTTATAGTTAAAGTTTAGAACATTTGGAAAAGAAGCTCGATTTGAAGTTCGAGAAGCCGAGTTTTTAATGTCGAGTTCGAGCTTTGCTGTGTGTTATACTCGATTCAATTACAACTCTAGTTTGGAACATGAGATAGAGGGATAAAATGACAAATTCATTTTCATTTTCCTTAATTATTGTATTTAAGATTGAAAAAAAAAAAAAAGAAGTTTTCTGCGTGAAGATATAAGGTAAGATTTTGATGTCCTATTGTATACGATGATATTGTGATTCATATTCTTCTTCAATAGTTAGAAGATGGTGTGAGAAGGAATATAAAAGGGGAAAAAATTTATTTTACAGTATCATGGTATGATTACTTTGTCGATTGCAAGATTAAACGTACTTGTATGATTACTGTTCTGACAAAAAAAAAAAATATAGGGCTTGTTTGGTTTCTTGTGTTGATTTGAGGTCCCGGTGGGGGTAATATATAACTAAAGTGTTTAGCTCCCAAAAAAAAAGAAGTAAAAACGAAATTTACTTTTATTTATTTTTATTTTACGGCTTTGCCATGCTTAAAGCCAAAACCCATATGTGCGAGGATTATGATTTATATCTTTGAAATGGTATCATGGTACAACTATACTCCCCTTCCAATTCCGATTTCTATTTCCAAAAATGGAGTCGAAGGAATTTAGGAGAAAAAAACTTCACCTAACATTTGTCTTTTAGATGCTTAGTTTAAAATAAGCAAATCCATAAGTTATTTGTAAATTAACCTTTTTTTAAATGCAAAGAACACTTTTGAACAAATATGATATAGGAGATGGGATAAAATGGTCAATTTCGTTTACATTCAAAGGGCTTTTTGGTCCAAATGACGAGCATTTCAAGGTTAGTTTTGTAAGAAGTCATTTTCCAAATATTTTTGAGATTTTTCTTTGAAATATTGGTTAAAAGACATCAAACCCTTGTGTATGAATCTAACATCTCATATGCATTATTATTACATTATTATTATTATTTTTGAAATATAACCCCATTTTGAACAAAATGCTATTTTCTATTTCATGTTGCGAGAAAGCAAGATGACATTTGTCAAAATTAGATAAAAAATTGATGAAGGGTCAAATTTCAAATTTTTACTTGGGTTTAGAAAGGTCATTTAATTCCCCATTTAAAAGGAACAAATAAAAAAATTGCAAAAATATAACCTCTTACTTTGATAATCTTCAAAAACACCCGATTTCGGACAAAAATACCCTACGAGGTGTCTCACGCCAACCTATTTCTTCCCTCGACTCCTCGTTCAATTACGGTTTGTGAGGAGGATTTTTGTCGAGAAAAAAGCTACTAATCAAAGACTTTGTGACCACTTTGCACCTCTTGGGATCACGAGTGAGCATTTCTCATTATTAGAGAGTGAGACCCACCCGACTAATGGAGGTGAATGAACAATTGAGATTGAAAGTAAGGGAGGTGAACACGAAGGAAGTTCCGAGTAGTTTTGTAACAAAAGTTGTTGGAGTACGAGAGCCATGGAATTTGAAAAAGAGAGTCGTTGATGTTGAAGAAAAAGGATCTTTGTTAGAGCGAGAGAGAGAGAGGTTGTGTCCTTGAAACCTAAGGGAGTAAGTCAAGGTTCTTAGATAAGTAGTTATTTGATACGGACTGTATCGGTCAGTGACAACAAGTGAGAATTAAGTCAATGTTCTTTTTTATCAATAGTTATTTTGTCTAGACTTAACTACTATTGAAGTTATAACTTGAAGGGGTTAAACTAAGGTTCCTAAATCGTGGTTATTTAGTGCGGACTTAAGCATCATTTAGTTACAACTTGAGAAAGAGGTTAAGTCAAGGTTATTTTATCGATAGCTATTTAATCGAGCACCAACTACCATTAAGTTATAACTTGAAGGAGAGGTTTAAACCAAGGTTCTTAAATCGGTAGCTATTTTATTTGGACTTAACTATCATTTAGTTACAACGAGAGGGTTAAATCAAAGTTCTTTTATCATTAACTATTTAATTACAGACAAGCATTTTTAAGTTATAACTTTGAAGAGGAGGAGTTAAGTAGGTTCTTAAATCGATGGTTATTTTGTCGACTTAACTATGCAGATTAAGTTACAAATTAAAGATGGTTAAGTCGATATTCTTGATAGTAATTTATTTATTTTAGACTTAACTATCATCGATTACAACGAAGGGTTGAGATGTCTCTCCCATACTAATGGGTTTTAAATTGGAAAGATGTGGAGGATCGAATCTAAAAGATAATCCCTATGTGAGGAAAGAGTTGGAATAATAAGAAGAGCTCAGCGTAAGGACAGGAAATGAGAAAAAGTTGGAGGGGAAAATAAAAGCAAACTATGGGTGGTTAGAAGGGGTAAACTTGTCGAAGCTGAAAGCATTTTTATCTTTTCTCTTTGGGTTTTTAACTCATGATTATATTTGTAATTTTTTTCTACAGTTGTCCCTTTTAAGCAGTTCCCCTTTAATCAAATCACCGTTTTAAGTTTAATTCAATTTATCTATATATTTTAAGTGACTAAGGAGCTCAATTTAGGCTTCTAGGCTTAGTACGTGAGAATAAGATTTATAAAAAAAATAGAACATTATGATGCAATATAAAATAAATAAAAATAATAACATAATACTATGATAGGATGCAAAAAAGTGAA
This sequence comes from Tetrastigma voinierianum, assembly GCA_016808115.1. Lineage (NCBI taxonomy): Eukaryota > Viridiplantae > Streptophyta > Magnoliopsida > Vitales > Vitaceae > Tetrastigma > Tetrastigma voinierianum. The sequence continues at coordinate 70,371 of JAEQBH010007862.1, read as the reverse complement.
TATAAAGTGATGTTTCTCTCTCAAAAGTAATCATGGAGAAAAAAGTGTTAAGAAAATTATTTTTCATAAGAGCGAGGATGAAGAAATAGGAAAGAAGATGAAGAAGTGGAAAATATGGAAGAAGATTCGAGGTTGAAAAAGAGAAAACATTTGCTTCTTGAAGATTAAACCTTATTCGAGTAGTAAAACCAACAAAATTTTGTTCTTCAATAAAGAAATTACATGGGATGGGCTAGCGAGAGGAGACAAAACGTAATGCGGGAGAGCTTCTTTACAAACGGGCTATTGTTCGTGGAATGCGGTTGCTGGTAGTTACGTCTTTGGTGGAAATGGATGACTCGGATGATGTTTCTCCTATATATTTTGTGGAGTACATGTTTGAGAATTCAGATGGCGAAAAAATGGTCCATAGCGGGCCCGTCTTGCGAGGATTGCGAGCAGGTTCTTGGCACCCGATCTTTAATAGAGAAGAGAGGTATTTCTCACAATGACTGCACTGGTATTGCGATCACGGGTGTTAAACAAACGTGGTCATGGATATCGGTTGACACCTTGGGGATGCGGCCGCGGAGAGCCAGATGCAAACAATGATAAGATTGGCCGGAGGCGAGGGGCGGAGGAGAGGAGGAAGGGAGAAGATTGCCATTAGAATATTATTGTAGAAGCTTGTATTGAGCGGAGAGGGTGCTTTCTTGCATCTCTCGACCCGATACCGTGGGCGCTAGACGGAGTTTTTCAATCTTGTAAAATGAAGGAAACTCGAAGAGAAGGAGAGTACTTTTAAAGTGAACAAGTCGAAGACAACTTTTTTAGCCTGAAAGGGTGGAGTGATACATTAAAGATTTTGTCTACCTCGCCCGGTGTTATTTTTGCGTGATGGCGAGGCCATGGATACCTGAAATAGTAGGAAGAATGCGAGGCTTGAAGCCCTTTTTGTTTGCCATTTGCCCGGAGATCGAATTATCCAAGTCGTCTGGTTGGTGAGCCACACGAGATCTACCAAAGGTTAAAGTGAGGAGATTTTGCAGACCAGATGACATTTCACCCTGAACCTTTTGTTGTTTGCGATGTTTTTCTCTTTTTCAACCTCGAGAATCTTCTTCATATTTTCCGGCTAACTTCGTGTTACCTTTTTATTTGCTTCATCCTCGTCTTAGAGAAAAATAATTATTCTTAACACTTTTTCTCCATGATTACTTTTGAGAAGAAACATCACTTATAGTACTTTGCATCCCTATCATAGTATTATGTTATTATTTTTATTTATTTTATATTGCATCATAATGTTCTATTTTTATAAATTTATACTCATGGGTGCTGAAGCCTAAGAAGCCCTAAATTGAGCTCTTAGTCAAAATATAGATAAATTGAATTAAGCAGGAAAATATGGTGATTTGATTAAAGGGGGAATCCCAGTTTAAAAGGAGACAGTAGAGAAAAAAAAAAATTTCAAATATAGTTTTGTTAAAAACCCGAAAGAAGAAAGATAAAAATGTTTTTCGACAAGTTTACCCTTCTAACCACCCATAGTTTTGCTTTTATTTTCCTCAACTTTTTCATTTCACATTGTCCTTACGTTGAGCTCTTCTTATTATTCAACTCTTTCTGTCATGGGTATCTTTAATTTGATCCTCCACACATCTTTCGATTTAAACATTAGTATAGGGAGACTATCACACGGCCCTTCGTGTTGTAACTTGATGATAGTTAAGTCTAAAATAAATAGCTACCTAGTAAGAATCTTGACTTAACCATCTTTAATTTGTAACTTAACGATAGTTAAGTCGAGACAAGAAATAACTCTTGGTTAAGAACCTTAGTTTAACCTCCCTTGAGTTATAACTTAAAAATAGTTAAATTCTAGACTTCCAAATAGTTGCGACAAAAGAACTTTGATTTAACCCCCCTTCCAAGTTGTACTAAATGATAGTTGAAGTCCCGAATAAAATAGCTCTTGGGATTTAGAACCTTGGTTTAAACCCACCTTTCAAGTTATAACTTAATGGTAGTTAAGTTTGGATTAAATATCTAGCGATAAAATAACCTTGACTTAACCTCTTTAAATTTGTAACTAAATGATAGTTCAGTCAGGAGACCGAAAATAACTGTTTAGGAACATTAGTTTAACCGCGAGTTATAACAATAGTAGTTAAGTCTGAACAAATAACTATTGATAAAGAACATTGACCCAATTCTCACTAAGTTGTCACTTTTGGCGATAGTTAAGTCGGAATAAATAACTACTTATCTAGGCTTGCCCGACAACTCCTTGGGTTTTTCAGGACACAACCTTCTCTAACAAGATCCTTTTCTTCAAACATCAGAATTCTCTTAAATTTCCATGAGCCTTGTAATTCCAACGACTTTTGTTGCAAAACTCACTGGAACACCTCTTAAGTGTTCACCCTCACCCGCTTTCAATCTCCAATTGTTCATTCACCTCCATTAATTGAGGTGGGTCTCACTCTCTAATAATGAGAAATGCTAAACTCTGATCCCGGGGAAAGCGGTGTCCTGAAGTCTTTGGATTAGGGCTTTTTATCTTGAGCGAAATCCTGCACTCGCCGAGCCCGAGTGAATGAGGGTTGGAGGAAAGAAATGGGGTTGGCGTGAGCCCGGAACACCTTGGAGGGGGTATTTTTGTCGGTGGTGTTTTTGAAGGTTATCAAAAGTAAGAGGGTTATATTTGCAATTTTTTTATTTGTCTCACTTTTAAATGGGAGTAAATATTTGCCCCAGCAAAATTTGGTGTGGCAAAACCGATTTTTATAATTTTGACAAAATTATTATCTTGTTCCTTGCAACATGAAATAGAAAACCAGCATTTTGTTCAAAATGGGGTTATATTTAAAATAATAATAATAATAATAATGCGTATGAGATGTTGTTCGTACATTTAAAGGGTGTTGATGTCTTTTTAACTTGATATTTCAAAGAAAAAAATCTCAAAGCATATTTGGAAAAATGCTTCATGATGAAATTGGCTCACTTTTCGACACATAATAATGTTTGAGCAGGTAGCACCTTATTGTGCTTTGAAAATGGGCAATCGAGGTTTATCAGATGTGGCAAAGGGAGTTGCCCGGTGGACTTACGGTGTTGCGCTTGTCTGGTGTGTGATACGGAAGGAAAACAGCGGAAGCATGGATCCCAACTTGATATGATTAAACATCTGTATTATGCAAAATTCAATATTAAATAAAGGTACCTATGTGGTTTTGAGATCAATTCGTGAACACAGATGCATACCAACCGGCTGATCTACGGAAAGTCGGATCTCTGGCTGACAATACTTGTGACCAGCGATCTGCGAATCCGATCTACAGGATCTGACAATCTGCGCGGAAGTCAGATCTTCCCAGGATACATCCTCGGGGTGGAGAGTATGGATGTGTGTGGGCCTGATGAATCGGGGCAGCCAGGCGAGATCTTGAACACTTAGAGAAAAAAAAACCCGAAAAATTGAAAAATTCTTTCTTTTATATTTGTTACGTATTCTGAAAATAATATGAAAAATATTTTTGTATGTAAAAAAGTCTCAAAGAGAAAACCTTAAAACCCAGTTCACCCAGCAAGGAATAAGCTTGTTCATATAATAAATTATATTTTATTATAAATAACTTGGATTCATATAATAATTATATTTAATTTATAAATAACCAAGTTCTTATAATAAATTATATTTATTTATAACAAATAGCAGATTCTTATAATAAATTATATTTATTATAAATTTGAAACACTAAGTGGGACCAGCACATAATGACGTGCTCACTCGTAGCACGTGAAACTCATACGAAACTATGCAAGAACACACGAAGCATATTATATTTTCTTTTTTTCCCTTGTTAATATATGAAGTTTTATTCCCGAAATAATACTTTTTTTTTAAATAATAATATCAATCTAATACGTTTTTTGAAAAATGCATGTTCTAAAAAGGCATGATGTTAGGTATTAAACTCAAATTCTCTGAAGCTTGAACTTTTAGGAGAGGTGGTCATTTAATAATGCTCAAACTAGTGTGTTCTTGTCAAAGCGTAGTTGGTGACTAAGATTTTACATTTTTAAAAAATAAAGCTAGTAGTTATTTTGACACTCTGGCTGTCTTTTGCTTTATACCCAAACACGAAGCATGGTATCTTTCTTTTTAATCCCTTACGGTATATGTTTATTTCTTTGATTTTATCTTACATTCTACTACTTGCAAATATTCCATTGAAACAATTTAAGTACATGCCATGTCAAATTGAAAGAAAAACATGATGACATCGAGGCTAAAATATACATGAGTCTTTTAAAAGTAGAGGTGGAATATGGGCTCGGCCACTTTAGCTACATTTTTGATGGTCGGTGAGAAAATGATGCTTTGGGAATAGACCCAGGCCTATTGGCTGACTCGAGTAGGTCAGTAGCATATTGGGGCAGGCGGGTTGGCACATGGCGTTTATTATTTTATTATAATTTTTTAATGTTTGCGTAATATTTTCTAATTGTTAATAATATTAGTTTTTATATTATAAAATAGTTGTTTATAGGCAAAATAATAGTTATTAAATAATTATTTTTATAAAATAAAAAATAGTATTAGTATAATAATAATTAAAAATAATAATAAAATATAACTAAAATAATTTATTTTAAATAGTCTTTTAAGAACATAACAATAAATTATTAATGTTTTATTTATATTTTATTTTACAAAATATAAAATTTTAAAATTGTTATTTATTTATTTTTAATTTTTTAAATAATAGGTCCTTTGATATGTGAGGCATATAGAATCGAGTTGGTGACAAAGTGGGAATTAGAATAAAGTGGGTCCTAAGCGGGCTTTACACACGCATTTGAGCCACCGGCAGAATGGACAACGCAGTTCGACTATATTTAAAGTACATTGAAGCCCGACCGAGTCATGTCTGATGAATAAGAATTGAGAGGAGGGTTTTAATAAAAGCTTAGGAATGAATCCCAGAGGCATATTATCGAGACGAAGAATCAAGAAAGTAGTGTGCAAAAATTTCAGCGTGTTGTTCCATGATAAATCTTTTGTTAACATTTGCCTTTCACTGTACTTTCCAAAGTTCTGATAGGCAAGTAGAGTTGTGTCTTTGTAAGGAACATTCATACGCATAAAAGCGAGGGTGCTTTTATGGAAATGAAAACTATAGAGAGTGAGTTTGATGAACACGTATCACTGCGGTGTTCATAGATAAACAATTAGTAAATTGACTAAAATCCTTAGAGCAGGGGATCTGATTACTTCAAAACCATAAAGAATGAAACAATATCCATGTTAATATAACACTGATAAATAAGTATAAAATCTATATATTTTTATAATATAATGACTAGAATATCCTGCATTCAGGTTCTTTAACATATTGACTGATCGTAATATGATATCTTCTAGCGTCGAATAAAGCTTTCACTTTTGTTTGAATGGGTCTGCTTTCAAATAAGCGTCGCAATAAGATTGGCCGAAAAACACCACGTTTCTCACGCATTCCCATTCACGAGGGCTCCGAGGCGAAACCCCAGTGATGCCCGGATCTCACAGGCGGGAGGCAGCGGCACCTAGTACTTACTAAGTCATTCACAATTCAATAACATGATCAAAGTTTTGGTATGTTTATATGGCTATGGTAGATTAAATGTAACCCTAAATACCTTTTTTTTTATGGATAAATATCGTGATATGCAAATTTTCCAACTAAAGCATACGACCTTAAAAAAGGAAGAATTAGTCGAGATCTTATATGAATGTAAAAAAGGGGTCTTTTGTCGCTACCTATATCTCTTCCGAGTGAGTTTTAATCATTTATCCTTGTCGGTGTATGAAGGTTTGAAGCGTTACGGCCGCGACCGCGTGTGCTACCCATCAAACAATATGTTACGGAGGTACGAGTTGACTAAAAATTTTGATCGGTGACACTCATTAACTTGATGATGCGGCGGGGATATTATTTATTCTTTGAAAAAAATTATTTATTACTTAATATGTCTACACAAAATTAATTATTCCAAACAACACATCTTTATAACGTTGAAAAATGAGCAAGCGAATTGTCGTACGTATAGAAGAAATGTAAATATTCCAAATTGATGTAGGTGAAATTAAGCGCATGATATGAGAATCAGAAATAAAAAGCGAAATTGTGACTCATGAAATTAGCATATTTGAATTTAAAAACCAGCATATAATGCATGAATTAATAATCTTACTTTCTTTTACTAAGAAATTAACCATAGAGCTACATCAGATTTTTGCACAGAATTTGGTTTGTTACTTACTAAGTCATTGACACTAATCAATGAGCCAAGTATATATCTATTACAAATAAAAACTAAGCAATCCTAAATCATGCTTGCACGTAGTAAAATTCAATTCCAGCAAAGGAAGACAAGCTTGCATAACAACTTCATAATGGTATAAGCTGCATCTTTTACTTTACACTCCCACATTATCATCCCCAAAGCAATTTGTAAAATTTGGGATAGCTCCTGGAATCTCTTACACACAATTGGGATATCACCCCGGAGTCTCTTACACCCTGAAGAAATTGAGATAATACCATGAAGTCTCTTACACCCACCGCGAGAAATTTACGATAACTCACGGGTCTCTTACACCACCTGAAAATTTGATTTCTCATCCTCTTACACCCACACGAGAATTTGAATTTCTCAGGTCTCTTACACCACACAGAAATTTGGGATAGCTCCCGGTCTTTTACACCCACCACGAATTTGGGATCACTCAGATTCTCTTACGCCTTGAAATTTGGGATCTCTCCTGGGTCTCTTACACCCCAGACATAAATTTAGGATAGCTCCTGGGTCTCTTACACCCACCACGAGAAGTCGGATCTCTCCCCGGTCTCTTTACGCTACTGCAGGGAAATTGAATAACTCCGGGTCTCTTACACCCACACGAGAGAGACCGGGGTGGCTAAAAGAAAGAAAGATAGTTTCCAGTATGTGCTTGGGGCTGAGATTGAGGATTGTTGTGTTGGAGTTCTAATAATTGCGGCTACATCTCTTAGGCAGAAGAGATCTTGATTGGTTCGTGTACGATCAAGGTCCTCGAGAATGAGAGGGGTCTCGGATCCATAGGGATTCAAGCCCTCGATCATGGGAGTGAAATGTAAAACTGAGAAAATTAATTTTTTTTGAAAAGGGTAAAAGCGGTAATTCAGTGGAAAATCTAGAAAATTATAGATCTTGGATGGCCCCAAATGGACTTCCAATTGGGGATGATACCAAAGGAAATAAAAACTGCTGTGGTCAGGAAGACGGTTGGAATTCAACGTTACCAGGCAGCCGAAAGTCCTGAGGGGCCTTGGCGCGGGGTTGAGAGCGGCATAGTGAGGCTATGTGTCAGTAGAGGAAACAAGTCGACACCAGAGCCCTAAATTCAGGACATGTGTGACATGTGTCACCACTTGATAAGATAATCGAGATTATGGATAAGAGGATAATCCAGGAGCGAGGAGTTGACATGGAGGTGAAAAGTGCGGGGTGCTCATCTTTTAGCAGCGAGTTCTGCCATATATTGATGAGCCTCCATTTCCTATATCTTTTGCTTCATCACACCCATGCTTGGGGATGAATGTGTGGCCAGTATACTGCTTCTAAGTGTAGCTGGTTTGACCCCTCACGAGTGGGCTAGAAGTTCCCAGCATGGAAATCATTTAACCCAGGTGTCAGACCAGCTAAGGATGGCAGAGTTAGAGATGAGTTCCAGTGGTAACTTACCCACATCTATTACAAATTTGAAGGCGTGTAGGCTCTGAAACCCATACCACCTTATTCCCTTCTTAGCGATTGTTCCATTTAATCCGGTCAGATAAAAATTCTTCCCACTTTTTAAATTGCCACACGGGAAGGGAGTTCTGTCAGTTCTCTCGACTCTTGACATTGAGGAAGAATGTGATAACAAAGAACTCATACAAGTGAGAATGAAGCGGCAGTTGTCTTTATCAATACTTTTACAGCTTGGGAGTAACTTTGCATGCCGCCTTGGAATGCATTTCATCCTTTCAGAAGGAAAGCAAAGATCACTCTTTGTTTCTACCCAATATAAATCCCATATACTTCCAGTGTTGAGAGGGGTAAACACCCTTAGTCTTCAGAATACTGGAGTCTTAGGTCTACAGTAAACATTAATGTGAAAAGATATAAAACTTTTCAAGGTTCATTACTTGTCACGATATCCTCTCACCACGACTCTGAAAGAATATTCTTCGTTTTAGAACATTCTTGTTGTCAACGGCGATAAAGAAAAGAAAGCCATAGTTAACAAATAACATATGTGAGGATACTAGGGGCACCTTCTTAATATGGCAGCCATGCGGATCCCTTTGCATTACGCCTCCTTAGACGTGGGAAGGCCTCGGCATAGATAATGGCCAAAATGGGGTGATATTAGGAGTCACTTGTAGTGGGCCAGTTAGAAAGAATGGAATGACAACTCACCATTTACGGAACATGATATTGAATTGTAGACAAACAAAGCATTATCCTTATTTACAAAGTGAGGATCAAACCCCATTTTTTTACATATTTTAAACGAGTTAAAATAAAAAAGTTGTTTAACAAACTAAATTCGATAAACCCTATACCCACGATCTCTTAACAATGATATAGGTCTCATTAGCAAATAAAATAAATAAATAAATTTAAAATAGCAAACAAAGTAATTTATTAAATATAGTAATATTTTCATCTTTTATATGTTTGGGAGTGGGATGAGGAGATGATAGGAGAGGGGAGAGGAGGGAGTACATGGGTCTCACATGGGGGTCATTTTGGTAATATAATTTTCTAGTTCAACCTCATGTTTTTTTGTAATTTTGATAGTTGTATTACATGTTTTGGATTGTTGAGAAACTAGATTTCTATTTAAATGGAATAAAAAAAGCAGTGAATATCTAAGTTGTCGAAGAGATAGGCTGTGGAAATTTTGTCCGAAATAATAGAGTTAAGTTTGTAATTTTAACGAATTTTGGCCGCACTAATAAAAACCTATCGGGAAAAAAAGGAGGAAAAATAAAAATAAATAAATAAATTGCTTGTCAATTCTATAGAGAAATTAGTGGGCCCGCGAACCCATTACTATCGATGGCGTAGTGGTGAGGCCATGTGACAGCCGTTTAGGAGGAACTGCCGTCGGCGGCCAGCGGCCGTGCCGCCGGGCCGTGTGGATTTGTGCTCATCCGCCGTCGGCCGAGATCTTGGGCGGGCCACAGCCAGAAGCGGCGAGAAGGCCACTCGTCGTATTTGTTGTTCGCGATCACGGGGCGCCCTCACCTCTCTCCATTAAACTCTCATCGATAGATTCTCATTGTCGGACTCAGCGGATTTCCTCCTCGACCGACCGCTTCTTCATATGACGTCGATGTGGTCGGTGTTTGGTTTTATTTCCGCCGGTTCGCTGATCTGTTGTTGGCGGGGTTGATATTTTTGTGTTTTTTAAAAGGTACAGTTCATTGTTGATTGTATTATTATCACGATTGATCGCGCGATTTTGTACACTAGATTGGTGTATTGTTCTTTATTGAATCTAGATAATTGAATTTGTTGATTAGTGAAATTCGGTTTTTCTACTCCGGTCCACTTTCCTTTAGTTAATTATACATTTGTGCTTTTGTTTAATGTTGATGAATTGTGTTTTGTCTCTTTTGATTCTGCGTGTATGTTTGAATGTGGTGCGCTTTATCACCTATTTGCTGATAGTGATTTTGATTTTAAATTAGATCTTGGCATTATGTTGGTTGTGCATTTCATTAAAGGCATTTTGAGAAAAAATGCGAGGTTATTTCTGAATGATCATGCGGGAGTGGAAATTATAATCATAAGAATGAGATTGTAAGCTATTCAAATTGATTCAAATTTGTATGGTATATTTGTCCATTTCATTTTACTTTTTGTTAGGAGGAGAACACTTGCACATTTACTTGATGGTAGATGGGCATGCGTACTCGGCTCGACTAATTGGGATGTCATCTCGATTATAGGGACAATATTTTTGCGACAATGTATCAACTTATTTGGCTGAAACGGAGAGAAAAAAAAATTTTGTGTAAATTGAAGGTCTTTTACCATTTCTCTTTGAACTAGATTGTGGCATGCCATCTTTAATAATGGGGAAAAGATTGGTGGGCGGCGTGTTACGTTATTTTGGGTGAACACCAAGAAACATTGTGTAAATTAAAGGTCATCTTTATCATCTTGGTTCAATTTTGGGATACCATCTTTGATATAAAAATCTTATCTTCGAGATGTAATTTATTGAAATTACATTTTTTTGTTGTTGTTTCACGGTGTCCACGAGATCACTTGAAAGGTACGGGACCAGGTTCTTCTTTGGGTGTAAGCTACCTCTAGGTGAAAAGGGCCTTGGTTCTAGTTATGTATTGAGGTTATTACTTATTAGGGGTCATGGAGTTGCGGTAGATTCTTGGTTCTAAGGATTGTTTACCACTTCTAGGGTTTGGGGAGATTCCTGAGTTTGATACTTAGGTTGACAAACTAAGGTAGCTGATGTGGTGGCCCAGTGGAGCCTTTTCTTTTGGAGGTTTTTTCTTTGGGATTAGGTACCCTCCATGAGTATTGCAGGTATTCTGTTAGGTTTGTGTCTTGGATGTTTCACGAGTGTTTCTTGTGCAATACACTTGCACTTATCTACGCTCCCACACATGTCGGTTGAAGGATAACTCATAATTCCATACAGTACTCTTTCCTATTTTTTAAACTTCTTGTTGCAGCTTCCTAAAGGAAAAACCAAACACTTTTAATTCATTTTTGTAGAGGTCAAATAGTAGTGTTGAAGAGTTGGCACGTGCTGTGATGGAAAAGAAAGGTGTACTAGATGTCATAGGTACCTGAATTGAATACGCTTATTTAATTTTGCTTGAGTGTACCATGTGATATGTATATTTATGTTATTTGAATTTTTTTCATTAGATGGTATCCTCATGTTAACATTTGGGCTCTCTTAGCATCATGATATGCATCCATCATAGAGCGGACAAATATCATGAGTAGAAAAAGCTAATCTATTTAAATCTAGCTCACGAATGAATCTATAAAAAATTCTAGCTCTGAATGAAGATACATATGCCTTTGTGCTTCCGGGTTTATTGTAAAAGATGGTATTAGATTTTGTATAGATTTTCGAATTAAAAAATAAAATGTGCGATATTAAATGTTGTAGCATGATTCACATCATATTGATTATTTGATGGTAGTTTGTGTTATTATAGTGTGCACGATATTGAAAAGGATTAACTATACCTCATCATCTTATCATTTGCTTCTACTTTAGATCGACACGATTAAAAGCATCTTACTTGACATCGATACTCATTTGAACTACATTGAGAGATTTCTTGATAGAGTGTAAAGCGTAGAGTTGGAGGAACCTTAAATGATTCATTTTAAGATCTACATTTTAAAAAAATGGAAGAGAATCTACATTTAAAAAAATGAAGAGAATACATTTCAAAGGGTGAATTGGATGATTTTAATTCGAAGTACCACAGTAGCCTTCCCATTTATTTCATGTCCTTATTCCACATCCTTTAGATCGGTTAGGAGAATGAGAATTGAGCAGTTCAAAGGAGGAATTTTTACATGGGAGGAGCGCTAGAAGAAGACCTCACTTAGTAAATTGGAGGTGGTTTGTCGAGAGACAAGAGTGGAGGATTGGGGATAAAGAAATTGTCTATTCTAAATAAGACCTCCTTTGTAAATGGAGTTCTGCGCTTTTAGTATGAGGAAATAGGTCCTTTTAGATATTTTAATTAGAGTTAAGTATGGGGGGGAGGATAAGGGCGGTTGGTTGTGCAAAATGGTGAGGGTTGGAGTTTGGAAAGGGATTAGAAAGGGATGGGATATGGTGGTAGGAAAAACCTGCTCTTTGAGGGGTGGGTAATGGGAGACGGGAGTGCTTTTTTGGAAGGATAAGTGGTGTGGAGTGCACGTGACTTTGTGTGATGCTTTCCCCCGATCTATCACATTTGTTGCTCTTTCACAGGCGTCGTGATTAATGATATGAAACTGGATGAGGGAGGAGAATGTTGGAATCCCTCTTTTTGTGGCACCTTCAATGATTGAGATTTGGAGGAAGTAAAGTTTTACTTGCTTTTAGTTTGGATGAAAAGTGCAACCAAGCTTGGAGACAAGTGAGATGGGTGGAAGGAAAAAATGAGATTTTCTATCAATTACCATGTACAGTGTTGGATTTTGCTTCTCATGGTTATTTCCACTGTAAACATCATTTTGGCGACCCGAATCTGAGTCTCCAGAATATGCTTCTTTGCTTAGGAGAAGCATGGGGAAGGAGCCTCGACTCTTGGCCAGATTTAGAAGAGAGGAAGACCCTTGGCTAATAGATGCTTTATTTACTGTAGGAAAGAAGAAACAATAGACCATTTTTTGCTTCATTGTGGCCAATTGTAACAAGGGTTTAATGGGACATCTTCTTCTATTATTTTTTTTTGGTGTTCATTGGGTCCTTCCTAGTTACGTCTTCTGAGCTTTGGAAGGATGGAGGGGGTCTTTCGTAAGCAAAAAAAGAAAGGATGCGGAGGGGCTGAACTTTATTTCTTTTTGGACTATATGGAAACGAGAAATAAAAAATTGCCTTTGAGAGATGACCTTGTCTATCAGAAGTTTTCTTTTGTGTATTTCCTTAAAGTAGAGACTACGTTATGCATTAAAGAAGGCACTAGCGTACGATTGAGTTCATTGAAGGTGGCTAGGATCTAAGTGATTTTAAGCGTTTTGTACTTTTCCTTTATCTTAGAGTGTTTTGCAGGGTATGTCCACTTTTGGGGTACGCCTCCCGATTGGTTGCTTTTGATAACTTTGTTGGGGCTGTTTTTGGCTAGGTTTGTGGTGTTTACGTAAGGGTCATACGGTTTGTTCCCTTGTACTCTCTTTGAATCATGCTTTAATTCTCTCATGAATTTATTCTTCTTTCTTACTTATCGAAAAAAGAATGATTAATTTTTGAGATCTATGTGAGAAAGGTTTCAGGAAATAGTTGGATTGGTTGGAAGAAATTGTATTTATTCGTATGAGCGCGGGACCACCTTGATTTAGTCTTGTTTAGTAAATGCTTGATCAAACTTAGGATGGTTCATTTTAAATCACATGGGTCGAAAGGTTCCCAAATAGTTGGATGGTTGAGTATGCCCCAGGAGCCTGCTTACATGCATGGCTTCTGAGGTTGAGAAATTCAATGTTTAGGTTGAGTCTCTTGTGGAGGGTGGGGGGTGGGGTGTTGATCTTTGAGCTTAAGTTTAAGGAATGTATAGGTTTAGGAGAAACCTCATAAGGAGAATGGGACTTAGTTTGAGAAACAAATGTGGCACTTTCTCGAGAGGTGTAACTTCTTATGGCCTTAGGTGTTTAAGAGCATTTATGGTCCGCATTGTGTAATGGGAGGAGATCTCAGACATTATGGTAAGTAAATCACATTGAAAAAAAAGGAACCCCATGAAGAAAATGAAAAAAGAAAAAAAATCTAGGTGTATTTGAGCTAAGATACTCTGTAGTCTGTACCAATCGATTAGGATCGTTACCTCAAGAAATCCTAACTCTCCTTGACAAAGGTCTTAGCTGCGCGGCTTATCCGTCCACCCTTCTTTACTTTCCTTAGCCATGTGTTGGCTTATGTATTCTTATGGAAAGGAAAATCAAGAATATCACGAAAAAATAAAATTATGTTGAGAATACTTCTTGTTAGAGCTTTAGTTCAAGTCAACTTAGTACACCTCATTGCCTCATTACTTATCAATGTAAGTTCTTAAATCTCATTGGTAGCTTAACTTGGTAATGGAACTTTGGCTTGAAATTATGAGTTTGAACCTTGTAAACCATACCTTAACATGTGTAAAACCTTGGAATTACATTGAGGTAGTGTTATGCTTCAACTCAAGTAGCTTTATATATGTTATTATCCTATTACTGATAGATTAAGTTTTTGTGCTAAATTAATAGTTAACACCCATGCAAACATTGATTTTGATAGTCAGGATTTTATGATTACCCCGAAAAATTTAATTATTTGAACATGGTCGAAAGCATTGCTTGAGACCATCATGAATAAACACGATCGCATGCATGCCCAGGTAATGGTCACAGCAAGTCTCGGATCGTTGAGTATCATGAAGTTTAAGAATAGCTAAATTCTCGCTGAAATGAGTTGCTTAGCTTATCTAGCTTGTGAGCCTCAATAGCTTGACTCACATCCGAGGGTGGGTGAGGTGGTGCGGGTGGAGTGTGGGGAAGGAAGAACAAAAGAATCTACGCAATATTTCTCGGTTATTTCCTAGATTAATCGAGAAAAGTCTCCATATTGATTGGGAATGGACACTTCCTAATCACTTTGATTTGTTGGCCAAAATTCCATTCTATTGTCTCTTGAAAGCTTCAGCTGACTCTTGCCCTAATTTAATTATAAGCCTACTCTCGAGGAATTCGGATATTTATCAGTAACATTGCAGGTCTTTTGCTTCTCATTTCGGCCAGAGCATTAGGAGATGCTTTCAAGATCAGAATCTCACATGCCTCTAATTAAGGTGAATTTCTACTACCAGAAGCCAAGTGGGTTGATTCATCTTTGTCTTACAGTTCTTTACTGTAACACCGGATCTCCTTGAGAACCACTCACACCATATCGAGATTAACAGAAATCAAGATGTAAATAGAACGGCATATGAATCAATGAATAACAATCCACGAAAGCGATAGAAAAGGAAGATTATGAATAAATTTAAGATTCATGTCAAAATCAGCAAAACCACTAGATTACAAAGTTAGAACATAATAGGGTTTGATACATCTTAAACTTAGAGATGAAGCATGAGAAAAAGAAAGAAGAAACTCTAATGATCAAAATGATGGTGATTCTGCAGGATTTTTCCTGATTCTCATGATCTTCTCCCGAATCTTAACGACTCACAACCTCTTCCATGGTTCCAAAGTGTGAATGAAGTCCACTGCCGTACTCCACAGCCTCCTTTTGTCTTCTTGGGGTTTGAGCTTTAAAACCCTCGATTATGGGCTCAAGTAAAATTTGAAAATCAGCGAAACCAACCACGAACATGCGACGTTGTTTGGAAAGCGTCGCGGCGTTAGAGATACGTATTTACAACGGCTCTGCGACGTCGTGTCGTGGCGTTCTTTGCGAACATCTGTTTTTGCACCGACTTTGTAAGAGCCCATAGCTTTGTCATCTCAGAACCCCGTTTGAGTGATCTTGGATAGGATTCGGAAAGCTTATAGAGTCACGGAATATAGATATGGCTAGAAAGAACACTTTAGAAATGATGATAAAGACGCGTTAGTTACAAAATTCTCAATGATACTTTTGAGAGCTCTCTTACTCTTCTTCGCCCGACTACGAGTCATAACTTGATCATTTGAAGTCGAATGGAGTGAATAAGGTCTCTTTGGAAAGTACGAGGGTCTCCTATCCATCCATATAAATATTGTAGCCATTTGGGATCATCTTGTGGCGAAAACATCAAAACAGATGGCGCTGCTGTGTGTAGTTTCCTGGCGATTTTTGGGCTTTCTCTTTGTTTTTGCTCCATATTGGCTCATGGTTGACCCTATTACAAATTGAACATTTTAGAGCATTAGATCCCTTATTTATATATAATAAAACTACTAAAAATATAAGAAAACATATTGATAAAATGAGTATAAAGTATAATCCATCAGTAAGGAGAATCTTAGAAAGCGAGTTTGACACTTGTTTTATTTCTCTTGCTTCACATTGGGCTTTTGCTAGAGAGAAGTTTTTAGAGTATCATGAGCTATTACGCTGTATTGGAACCTAGTTTGCAAAACCATGAGATTGACTAAGAGTCATCTAGTGAATGGCTACCCGACATCATTAGGTGTTATCAAACTAAATTTTGATAGGTGTTCTTTGGACTGACCTAGAAGCGGTGGGGGATTGGAAGATCTTGTTGCTTGGGTTGCCCTTTCAAAAACCTCTTTATGAATATATTTTCTTACTTATCAAAGAGAAAAGGGGGGTTGTTTGTGTGTGTTGTTGGGGATTGGAAGATCAACCGAGATCGATACAGTAGAGTGTAGAGCATTCTCTCTAAACACGTAGGCCCGGTGTGTCTTTGTGTTGAGGCGAAATTTGACCGCCTACCCAGGGTGTTACCGGTGAGACCTTTGGAACCTTTCTTTTTCAATTTTCTATTAGAAGATGACTTTGTTATTGTCATATCTAAGACAACTAAGCAAGAAGAGGAGACAAAAAAAAAAAAAAAAAAGACTTACCGATTGATGGAGCAAATGCATTTGCCTGACATGGAGAAGCAGAACATGGTTTCTTTCATAGGAGATTACCCATTCACGCGGCTTTAGTTAAATTTGAATTTTTTAAAACTAGTCTACACTCATCTACCCTTTTACTATGCATTGTGTAGAAGATTAAGTACTTCTTGGAAGGATTGTTCATCCTTCTTGAACATTTCATCAACATCCAGAAATCTTTGTTTCTTATTACCAAATAAATAAATAATTAATTAATTAATGAAAGCTGTAACTTATTTTAAAATAATTATTTACTTGTTATTAATCACATTTCTTTTTATTATTTCATTTTGCTTTTAAAGGCTGAGAAATATCTACGAACTAGCAAAGTAACATTCCAATACATTATCATGTAGCTCCTTTCAAAATTGGTATTGGGCATAAGAATGACACATGATGCTTAATCTTAGCACTATTATTATTGTGTATTATTTTTATCAGGGTAAAAAGAAGTATAAATGTGTATATATGAAAAGAGCACAAGGTGCTCGAAGTCTGAAGGGAGCGAAAGGAAAGAATGGAGCTCCCCCCGCACCTATACCAAGTCGAAACGAAAAACCCGCAGCGAATCTAAGTTATCAACATCTGACCTTAGCCCGCGACCATGGAAAACAAAAAGATGATTTCATCTGTGAGCGGGAGGGTACTTCATTCCTCGAAGCCACCACATTCACTTTCCGACCCGCATCCGAAAAGAGGAAATACAAGAGGCGCCCGCCATCCAGGCTCTCTTAGTTTTTCGGAACACTAACACTTTGCCATGCGAGAAAGTTGATACGCAGAAGCCAGGGGTACCAGGTTAAAGTCGGTAATAGCGAGAATGTCCCATAATATCTTGGGTACGTCGAGCTGATGGATGCGAGTGACATTGTTTCCTCATTCTCTTAATAAGCGACACCTATTTACTAGGGAAATCCCCACACACACCCCACCATCTTTGGCGGTCCGGAGTAAGCACACTTTACCCACTGAGGCTCGGGGCAAAAAAGCCCGATTTGAGAGCGATTGGGTTCCGGATGGTTGCGAGGGAAGTATGTAGGAAGAATACCCCTCGACTTACGATACATAAGACTA
Organism: Tetrastigma voinierianum; assembly: GCA_016808115.1. Lineage (NCBI taxonomy): Eukaryota > Viridiplantae > Streptophyta > Magnoliopsida > Vitales > Vitaceae > Tetrastigma > Tetrastigma voinierianum. The sequence continues at coordinate 52,947 of JAEQBH010007862.1, read as the reverse complement.
AGCTAGAAAGCGGATTGAGTGAGAATCTCCTTAATAGCAATAGATCCTCTTGAAATGGCCTAATTTTTTTGTTGTGCAGGAAGAGGAGGAACCTTTCCACCTCAGCCACCTCCCAGTCATTAAGAGAGTGCAGAAAGGCGGGGGACCCGACTGGCGTCCTCCGCGAAATCCCGAACGCCGACCACCACAGCATCCTTATGAACGCGGAATTGAACAAGGTGGGAAGGCATTGCAAAGCATAGTTTCGTTGCACCGCGGTGTACCAAAAGCCCGACCTCACGAATTTACCTAATGAGACGGAATTTTGTGAGAAGATTGTGCCATTCTTTTCTTATATCTTTCCATAATCAGTACCAAAACCTCCCTGATATCCCACTGAGGTTCCATCCCCACGCTTCCTCACGAACTTGGCGGCGATCACCGGTCTCGAAGGGTCCCTCTCGTTCATAGCCTTGACACCGCTTCTTAGTGATGCTTGATTCGTCGAGGAAGGCCTCTTACCCCCACCCCAACCGCCTCTACTTTTCTCTTATTGAAGCGGTATTCCGGTTGACCCGGGGTGAGTTTACTCTACAGCAGGATTGCCCCACCCAGGAGGAGTCTCTGCAGATCTTCTCTGACCTAGCCCAATGACTTGATCTTTGGCGTGCGAGACAGGAGAGAGGGGAAGCAAATGGGAAGAAATTGGAAACCTTGATGTACTTGGATGAGGGGTAAGTCTCCCGACCTTTGAGATATATTGTCTTTTCAAGAGGACAATCTATTTCTGAATCTTTCTTGATAGAATCCCGAGCTCCCGACCCATGAGGGCTCGAGGAAGGCCCGAGCAGGTGGGAGGGACCGGAGCCAGTAACCAAGCTCGGTACTAACTCCTGCATGTTGTCCACCACCACAAAGAAATAATCGCTCTTGTTCGGGTTAATTTTCAAACACGAGGTTTCAAACCACATTAAGGTCCGTTTCGAATACATCGGCCCCATTAGGATTGGCTTCACAGAAGATGATAGTATCATCAGCATATAAAGATGGCTTGACAATCTCCCCACCATCTACTGCCCCGAGCACGCATCCGAGAAATAAAGTTGCCTTCCAGCGCTCTCTTTGCTTGAGACAAGCGAGGGCTTCCATGCAGATATGAGCAAATAGGGTGATAAAGGATCCCCTTGTCTTGAGCCTCACGAGCTACGGAAAAACCGAAGGCGAACCATTATCAAGGCGAAAGCGATCTTTGTGGAGATGCACCGGTTAATCCGTGACCATTTAGGGCGAGCCCGTTCTCTCACATGCATGAAAGTCACTGATGTGATCGTAGAAGCCCTTTTAATCTAACTTACAAGGATCCCTTTCTCTTTCCCTCTTAGAATGGAGTCCACAGCTTCATTAGCTATTAGCCTTTGCGTGCAACCTTTATTATAAACGTCCCGAGATATTATTTATTTATGATTATTTAAACAATTTTAAGTGTGATTAAAGCTTTTCTTAATTAGGTTGTTTTATTTATCTAGCATTATCATTTACCCCAGAGAATTGTTTAGCTTTTTAATATGAAGATTATGCATTTTTGCATGATTCGATTTGAGATGTGAGATCGATCTTTCTAGGAACCTTCGAGTTAGATAAGCGATATCATGACTCTGAATCATGTTCTTGAATGGGAGGTTACTTAGCATCTACTTGATGGCGTGATACGGATCTTCGCTGATGCGGTGGCGAAAGAACAATGTATCTACGCACACTGCGCACACAGTGGTTCAGCGGTTCAGGCTTCGGCAAACTAAGCAAGGCTTTGTTGTGCGATAAAGGATTTCAAATGCTGAATCCACCCCTTCTCTAATGTTGTACTTAACAAATGCACCTTCGCTTCCAAGTGCACGTCCCCGAAAATGACAATTCTCGATCTTCTCGAGTATAATCCCATTTGTTTGAGAGGCATCACGGGGAAGAGTATGAACACATACATTACGAAACACACTCTCTGAGATAAATATTATGCGTGCGATATGACTTGTTTTGCTTTGGTTGTAGACTAAGTTGTACATGAGAATGGTCCGCCGACCATGAAACGGGTTGTGTTGCGGGTGGGATGTAAGTGATCGGTACCGCTTTGTATAGTGGTTTTTGCTTTCATGTTGAGGGGGTAAGTTATTTACGCAGCACTCTCTCTTGGGTGCAGCTTTAGCGCCCCTTCTACAATATACTTCTCTTTACTTACTAAAAAAAAAAGTCTTGTCTGATACTGAACCTCATATGAATACTTTCCTCGATGGGATGCCTAGCTGGCACCAAAAGCGATCCCGAGTACTCGAAGCGAAAACACGACTCTACTGATAAAGAAATGGAAACAAGTTTCCACATTCGCCACTTCTCGCTCACAGTAAGAGCTTGCTTTTCTCCAGGAGTCGACCTAAAGGCGGATACTACTGAAAAAGAATTGAGAAGAATCCATCTCCCATACACCTGATTTTTCGGAGTCTTCCTTGAGAAAAAAAAGGAGAGAGATCATCACGTGAAGCACAAGTTGGAGTCACACCCCTTGCCTGTCTACACTCTTCACTTTTGAGAAACCTCTCGAGAAGACATCTTGAAACACAGGGATGAAAGACATGGTGCTTCCTACGCCTCAGCGTGAATATAGGGGGTCCCATGATTAATACTTAAAGCTGAAATAGAGATACAAACTTGATCCGCTCGATCGAATCCTGACCAAAAATAAATTTGTCTAATAACAATTTAAAGTTAACATTCTTTGTCTTGAATTTTGGAAGCAAGTGAGCGTTGGCCGATTATGCTCTCGAATTTATGAGTGACTCCCAGGCATGCTCTCTAGCCTTTGCCCGATATAGTGACCTTTATTTTTTTTGATAGATAGACGGAAGCTAGCTCTGAAAGTATCTGGTGGGGCTCATGGTGACCATTTTTGAACGAGGTAATCCACAAGTGTGTGAATCTTACTTTCTCTAAATGTGATGATGTCTTAAAGTGACATTGAGTTCATGAATTATGTAAGTTTTTAATCTCAGTTCTTTGGTGTCACTTTAGTAACTACTTGAATCCACTTGTCAATTGTTTTTGTTTTTATTTTTGGTTTTAACATTTTTTTCCATGGACAGTAAAGGTTCTTGTTCATTTCTTCCTTCGTTTCTATCTTAGAAGTTAGGCTAAGGGGGTTTTATGCCAGTAAACAATGCGGGGACCGTTAATAGAAACAATGAGCTTTTTTTTTTTTTTTTTTTTTTTTGGGAGGTTCGAGGAAGAAGAGTTTGACAACATTGACCTGAAATGTTAAAGGAGACAATGAATGTGATGCGCCATTTCATCCCTCGATGATTGAAGAAGCGAGGGATTATTGTCGATAATATGTCCTACGGGTGGGGAAGATACGCCATGCACGAGGTAAAAGTGAAAGATGGTTGTCATTCTATTGTGTCTTGAATATTTTCTTTTATTATAATCTTATTTATATTAGTTTATTTTTGTGGTGGTTTTTATTTTGTTATGTTAATTATTAGCCATAATACTTTCAGGTTGTGGTTCAACTTAATCTCAGCTCGATCCTCGTCACCCCAAAGTATGAGATAAGGCGATAAAATTATAAGGGCTCGAGTTGTGATAATGAGGCAATAATCGAATGATGATTATAAAAAAAAAAGAGAGTGTTTGCTCTGAGTGGATGAGTAGTTTAGGACTTTGTGATGGAAGATTGTCCCGGTATTAGCCCATATAAGGGAATGTGGGCGGCTGCATTTGTGCATTCACGGCTTTTAGTGGAGTTTGTCCACTATTTGGTTAGAAGCGACTCAGCCCAGGTGCTCCATTTTGAACTCCATCTTCCATAAATGGAGATTTTCACTTTGAAACCATCTCAGCCGATTGCTCCATTTTCCATCTCCAATTTGGAGATGAGAATAGTGTGACACTATTCACCATTTTCTATTTTGTAATAAAAAGTGAAAAAGTAAACTACAATGCTATTCTTCATTTTTATAATATTTGGAGATGTGAATATAGGAGTTTGAGATGCTCAACATATTGTTGGTTGGAGATGGAAGTGGAAAAAGTGGGCCCCATCATCTTGAATGTAGAAGATGCGATTTGGAGATAAATGGAGATTTGTGATTGGAGATGCTCTAAAAGATATGTTATAAGGATGGTCTTGTTTTCCCGATCGAGAAAGGGGCAGGAAAATTGTGGTTAGCGGAACCGCTGATTATAATTTGGAAAGAGAGAAATAGAGTTGTTTTTGAGGATGTGGATTTTTCTCCAAAGAGGATGAAGCTCTCCTTTGTTAGCACGTTAATTTCTTGGGTAGGGTTAATCTCTAATTTGGAGAGTTCCTTGGTTAGAATTCTTATGTGTATTCTCTGGGAGCCTTGTTTCTTTGGGGGGTGGTGGTGGGTTTGTTTCAACCCTTTCTTGTCATACGATCTTGGCACTGAATATATACTCATGTCGTATACCTTGGGGTGTCTAAGCTCTTTTTTAGTTTAATATATTTGCTTAGTTTATCTCTCGAAAAATAAAAAGGATTGTATAAGGGAATTTAGAGTCTAGACATAAATTACTGCTCTCTTTATGAACCATAAATAGATGGCAAGCAGTATTCGGCAATGCCATCCAGGATTGGCTTATTCGTAGGGAAGCTTGCTTTGTAGCGAAGTGTTAACTCTTGATCGATTAAAGAGAAGAGGTAGAGCATTGGCGAATAGGTACTTCCTTTGTGGCGAAGGGGAAGAAACGGTCGATCAACATTGATCCGTTGTTCAAAGGCTAAAATTCTATGGGATTTGCTTTTCCATGGCCGTTTATGGTGTCGGGTTGGATGTTTCCTCTCTTTGTGAAAGAGACCGCTTCTTTCTTAGCGAAGGTTATTCGGTGGAAGCGGCGCTAGAAGTGGATGGTTGCCCCACTACGTATTTTTTGGACTGTAATGAGGAAACAAAGTGCGTTTGAGGGGGTGGATATTTCAATCAACAGGATGAAGTCTACTTTTCTTAGTAACCTGGTGTTGGGTGATATGTATTGTCTTGAGGAGACAGGTCATTGATTGATTTTTGGTTTTGGATGGGCTATTAATGAACTTTTTGGTGTCTTGTGTCTGGGTGGTTAGTTGTTTTCTTTCCTTGCTTCCTCGTTGAGGGCCCTATTGTATTTCATGTATACTTTGGGTTCTCCCAGGGTTCTTTGGTGTTTTAATATACTTTGTTATTTATCCAGTAAAAAAAAAAAAAAAAGGTATTTAGGATACATTTTAGACCCACCATAGCCATATAAACATAACAAACTTTTGATCATGTCATTTTGGTGTAGCCTTGTGAATGACTTAGGGTGCTAGGTCTTTTCGACTTTATTTTATAAGGGTGATTTGATTAAAATGACCTTTTGAAAATCGATTTTGAAATATGATCCTTCGTCAAATTTTGGCTCGATTTTTAGCAATGTCATATTTTCTTGAAAACAAACCCTTATTTTGAACAATGTAAATACTTGAAATAAAGGACATTTTTGTCCAAAAGGGATTATTTTCAAGAAAACACATGAAAGGGAGAATTTAAGCCCGATAGGAGAGCCTAACTCAAAGGACTGCGATAAGTGAGGAGAGCCTCCCGAAGCCTAGCTACCCAGCTTCACACTTTCATGTTGAGCCAGATGTGGGATCTATCATTGCCCACCCACAGAGAAACATTTTGATATGGACCGGCTCATGCTGAATGCTTTGTCGGGACCCTCTCTCGGAGCCTTAGGTAGTCTCTTTCGGAGTGGCGCTTACGATTCGTAGGCTCTCTTAATGAAGCACCCGATGATAGGTACCCTAAGAAGCCCAATGGAGGCCCGATTCGAAAACTAGCTTGATGGGTGAGAGAACCTCAAGCTTAAATACCACTCTACACTTTTGTATGTGGAACGGCGTGGGATCATATCCCGTAAGTTAGATTCACAAATTTAGGGTTGATGATGTCTTTTAGCGAATATTTCTATTTTATACCCCTTTCCGGTCTATGCTTCATGATGAGGGTGGCTAACTTTTCGCTATAATAATGTTTGAACATGTAGCACACTATTGTGCTTGGAAATGGGCAATCGAGGGTTTATCTAGATCTGTGGCAAAGGAGTTGCCCAGTGGACTTGCAATTGTTGCGCTTAATCCTGGTGTGATAAACAACGACATGCTCCACCTCATGCTTTGGCAACTCATACGCACTATACCAAACACGAGAAGCATGATATCTTTCTTTTCCTTGTTGTATATATGAGCTTTCATCCCAATAATATTTTTTTTAAATATCAATCTAATACGTTTTGAAAAAAATGCATGTTAAAGAAAACATGATGTTAAGTATTAAACTCAAATTCTACAAGCGAACTTTTAGGAGAGGTGGTCATTTTAATAATGCTCGAACTAGTGTGTTCTTGTCAAAGCGAAGTAGTTGGTGACTAAGATTTTACATTTTAAAAATAAAGCAGTAGTTGACACCTCTGTGTTTGCTTTATACGAGCACACACTTAAACACACGAGCATGAGTATCTTTCTTTTTAATCCCTTACGGTATATATTTCGACTCTTTATTTTACTTCTTAAATACACTACTTACCAATATTCCATTGAAACGATTTCGTATGCATGTCAAATTGAAGAAAAACATGATGACATCAGAACTAAAATATACATAGTGTTTTAAAAGTAGAGGTGGGAATATGGGCTCGGCCCACTTTAGCTGCATTTTTGAGGTCGGGTGAGAAAATGATGGCTGAATAGAACCTAAAGCCTATTGGCTTTGACTCGAGGAAATAGGTCATTAACATATTAGGGCTTGGGTAGTTGATACCTTATTGTTTGACCATTTTATTATAATTTTAATATTGCGTAATATTTTCTAATTAATAATATTAGTTTTTATATTATAAAAATAGTTGTTTATAGACAAAATAATAGTTATTAAACTAATTATTTTTATAAAAAATAAAATAGTAGTATATTGAATAATTAAAAATAAATAAATAAATAATATAACTAAATAATTTATTTTAAATAGTCTTTTAAGAACATAACAGCCAAATTATTAGTATTTTAACATAAAATTTTATTTTACAAAATATAAAATTTTTAAAATTGTTATTGTTATTTTTTTAATTTAATGTCGGAATCCCTTTTGATATGTGACTGCATAGAATCGGGGTTGGAGCTAACCAAAAAGAGGTGGGTCGATATGGGCTTTGCCCGTTTGGCCAGGCAGAATGGACTTGGCGGATTTCCCGGCTATATTTAAAGGGTACATTTAAGCGACGGGTCATGTCTGTCAAGACAAATTTTAAGAAGGGATTGCCTTAAAAAGCTTGGGGATAGATGCAGGAAGCATAGTATCGGGAGACTGGCATCGAGAAAGTGAGGGTCTTTAAGAAATTTCCCTTTGTTGAGGCGTTCCATGATAAAATCATTTTTTGGTGCTTTTTGTTCCTTTCCCTAATACTTTTCAGGAAGTTCTCAGATAGAGGCAGTAGAGTTGTATCTTAAGGAACATTCATACATAAAAGCGAGTGCTTTATGGAAGCTAAGAAAACTATGAAGTGGGGTTTGGTAGAACGCGTATCACTTTGCGGTGTTTAGATAAACAATTGGTAAAATTGACTAAATCGCCAAGAATGAAACAATATCCATGTTAATATAACATGGTAAATCATTATCATCATAAATTTGATAATATAATATTTAGAATATCTATAGTCCAGTTCTTTAACTCATATTGATGATCATAATATGATATCTTCAGGCGAGTAGTCCAGCTTTGCTGTTTGAGATCCGTTAAGCACAAATAAAGCGTCCCTTGATAAGATTGTGAAAACACCGTTCTCACACTTAGGCTCACCGTTTTACCGCTGGGGCTCCCGAGGCCGGCTTCGATGAGATCCACGGTAGTGGAACAGGCGCGTCCTACTCGCTGTTTGATTTTGATGGAGGCATATCATCATCTCCCTCTTCTAAACAAAGCTTTCGGCTAATTAAACAGTAACTCTTCTCTCTTTTTTATTGTGATTCCCTTAAATTAGAACAAAGCCAAAGTTTGCAAAGCTCATTATATTGTCCCGGTTTCTTAGGGTAATGCGGTAGATTGATCCATTAATTCCTTGGAGATACAGTAGTTCGACGAAAATTGTTTGATTTGCTTAATGATGTTGTGGAAATGGTTCATGAGATAATACCAAAACTTAGGACATTGAAATGGCTCCCTTATGGTATAGGGTTTTGTTGGACTATATTGCATCACATTTTTGGCATTTACATGTCGACTCTTGGTATTACTCAAAGTTTTCATGAATAAGTCGGTGAACATCCTTAGGATGCATTTGGAACATTGTTAAGGATTAACGTTTGGAATAAGGGTGTAAGCGAGGTCAAGCTACTTGAGCTTTATTAGTTGAGATATTTCAGGTCGACCGCAGTTTGATCAGTCGAGTTTGAGGTATATTTATTTATTAATTTTTAATTGAGAGGATTGAGCTTTATCGAGTTGAGTTTGAGCGTTTGGAGAAAAAGCTCGATTGAGTTGAACTTCGGGTTTTTGTCGAGTTCGAGCTTTGCTTTCTGTCATCAATTATACTCGGTCCAGTACAACTCTAGTTTGGAACATGGAATAGAGGATAGAATGACAAATTCATTTCATTTTCCTTGAATTATTGTATTTTAAGAATGAAAAAAAAGAAGTTTTCTCGTGAATCTCCGGTAAGATTTTGATGTCTAATGTATATACGATGATATTTGTGATTCATATTTCTTTGCTTCAAATAGATTAGAAGATGGTGTGAGAAGGAATATAAAAAGGGGAAAAAAAATTTATTTTGTTATCATGTGTGGTACTTTAATCGATTGGTGCGTGCCCGCTATGATTCTTGTTAAATAAAAAAAAATATAGGGCTTGTTTGGTTTCTTGTGTTGATTTGGCAAGGGTCCGGTGGGAGTAATATATAACTAAAGTGTTTAGCTCCCCTGAAAAGTAAAAGCAAATTTACTTTTTTATTTATTTTTATTTTTTTACGAAGCTTTGCCATGCTTAAATAAAGCATAATAATAAGAGGATTATGATTTATATCTTTGAAATGGTATCGTAATTTTCCTTCTCCTATTCAATTAGATTTCTATTTCCAAAAATGGGTCGAAGGAATTTAGGGAGAAAAAAAAACTTCACCTAACATTTGTCTTAGAATGCTTAGTTTTAAAAATGAGCAAATCCATAAGTTATTTGTAGAATTAACCTTTTTTTTAAATGCAAAAAGACACTTTTTTTGAACAAATATGATATAGGAGATGGGATAAAATGGTCAATTTACGTTTACATTCAAGGGCTTTTTGGTCCAAATGTGACATTTCAAGGTTAGTTTGTAAAAGTCATTTTCCAAATATTTTGAAGTTTTTTTCTTTGAAATATTGGTTAAAAAGACATCAAAATACCCTTAAATGTATGAATCTAACATCATATGCATTATTATTATTATTATTATTATTTTGAAATATAACCCATTTGAACAAAAATGCTATTTTCTATTTCATGTTGCAAGGAAACAAGATGGACAATTTTGTCAAAATTAGATAAGAGGTGATGAAGGGTCAAATTTCAAATTTTGGGTTTCAGAAGGTCATTTAATTCCCATTAAAAAGGGAACAAATAAAGAGTACAAATATAACCTCTTACTTTGATAATCTTCAAAAACATAATTTCGGACAAAAATACCCCTCGAGGTGTCTCCCATGACCTCTTTCTTCCCTCCCGACTCCTCATTCAATTCTGTGGTTTTGTGAGGGAGGATTTTGTTCGAGAGAAAAAGCCACTAATCAAGACTTGGCGTTAACACCTCGGGATCACGAGTGAGCATTTCTCATTATTAGAGTGAGACCCGCAACTAATGGAGGTGAATGAACAATTGAGATTGAAAGTAAGGAGGAGTGAACCACGAAGAGAGGAAGTTCCAGTAGTTTTGTAACAAAAGTTCATTTGGAATTACAAGGGCTCATGGAAATTTGAAAAAAAGAGAATTCGTTGATGTTTGAAGAAAAAGGATCTTTGTTAGAAGGTTATTGTCCTTGAAACCCTAAGGGAGTTAAGTCAAGGTTCTTAGATAAGTAGTTATTTATTACGGACTTAACTATCGTCAGTGTTTCAACTTTCCAGTGAGAATTAAGTCGATGTTCTTTTATCGATAGTTATTTTGTACAGACTTAACTACTATTAAGTTATAACTTGAAGGGGGGTTAAGTAAGGTTCCTAAATCGGTAGTTATTTAGTGCGGACTTAACTATCGTTTAGTTACAACTTGAAAGAGGTTAAGTCGAGGTTATTTTATCGGTAGCTATTTAATCGAACTTAAGCTACCATTAAGTTATAACTTTGAAGGGACAAGGTTCTTCATCGGTAACTATTTTATTTGGACTTAACTATCATTTAGTTACAACTTGAAGGGGGTTAAATCAAAGTTCTTTTATCAGTAACTATTTAGTCTAGACTTAACTATTTTTAAGTTATAACTTGAAGGGAGGTTAAACTAAGGTTCTTAAATCAGTAGTTATTTTGTCACGACTTAGCTTCTCGTTAAGTTACAAATTAAGATGGTTAAGTCGAATTCTTACATTAGTAGCTATTTATTTTAGACTTAACTATCATCAGTTACAACACGAAGAGATTTGAGATGTCTCCCATACTAATGGGTTTTAAATTGGAAAGATGTGGAGGATGAGAATCTAGAATAATATGACGGGGGGAAAGAGTTGGAATAATAAGAAGAGGCTCGGCTAAGTTGAGGGAAATGAAAAAGTTGGAGGAAAATAAAAAGCAAACCTGAGGTGGTTAGAAGGGTAAACTTGTCGAAATGAAAACATTTTATCTTTCTCTTTGGGTTTTTAACAAGCGGTTATATTTGTAATTTTTTCTCTAGTTGTCCTTTAAAGCGAAGTTTCCCCTTTAATCAAATCACTGCATTTTAGGGTTTAATTCAATTTATCATATTTTTAAGTATTGAAGCTCAATTTACCAAACACAGGCTTAGTACCGTGAGAATAAATTTACTTAAAAAAATAGAACATTATGATGCAATATAAAATAAATAAAAAGAAATAATAACATAATACTATGATAGGATCTGAAAGTGAATATAAGTGATGTTTCTATACGAAAAAGTAATCATGGAGAAAAAAGTGTTAAGAAAAATTATTTTTCCTAAGGCGAAGAGGATGAAGAAATAGGAAAGAAGATGAAGAAGTGGAAAATATGGAAGGAAGAAGATTGTAAGGGTTGAAAAGAGAGAAAACATTGCTTCTTGAGAAGATTAAGAAACGTGATAGTAAAACCAACGAAATTTTGTTCTTCGATAAAGAAATTATGGATGGGCTGAGGGCGAACGTAATGCGAGAAAACTCTTTACAAACGGGCTATTGTTCGTGGAGATCTTTGAGTTCTTGTTAGTAGTTGTCTTGTGGTGAAATGGATGACTCGGATGATGTTTCTCATATATTTTGTGGAGTACATGTTTGAGAATTCGGATGGCGAGAAAAATGGTCCGTAGCGGGGCCCGATCTTTGCGAGGGTTGCCGGGGAAGCAGTTCTTTAGCACCGGTGCTAATGAGAGAGGTATTTCTCACGATGGCGCGCGGTATTTGATGCGGGCGATGTTAAACAACGATGGTCATGGATATCGGTTGACACCTTGAGGATATCAACACCGGGGAAAACGAATACGAAACGCGTGGATAGTTCGGCCGATGAGACGGAGAGAAGAAGAAGGAAGAAGGTGTGTGCGTCGATATTATGCGACACCGGCAGACAATATTGGCGGGGAAGGTGTTCTTGTTCTCGACCGATACAGACATGGACGGAGTTTGTCGATCTTGTAAAATGAAGGAAACTTCAGAAAGAAGGAAATCTTTAAAGTGAAGACGAGTCCCGAGACAACTTTTTAGCCTCGAAAGAGGAGGTGAGTGATACATTAAAGATTTTTGTCTACCTCGCCCCCATTTTACGACTGATGGCAAGGCCATGGATACCTCAGAGTAGGAAGAATCACGAGGGGCTCAAACCTTTTGTTGTTTGCCATTCTTGGAGGGGAGATCGAATTATCAGGTAGCGTGCTGGTAGCTGACCCCGAATCTACGAGGTTAAAGTGAAATTTTTCGGACAGGATGACATTTCACCCTGAACCTTTTGTTGTTTGCAATGTTTTCTCTTTTCAACCTCAGAATCTTCTTCCATATTTTCACTTCTTCATCTATTCCAACACATTTCTTCATCCTCGTCTTAGAAAAATAATTTTCTTAACACTCCATGATTACTTTTGAGAGAGAAACATCACTTATATTCACTTTGCATCCCCTATCATAGTATTATGTTATTATTTTATTTATTTTATATTTGCATCATAATGTTCTATTTTTTATAAATTTATTCTCATGGGTATGAAACCTAAGTAAACTCTTAGTCCTTTAAAAATAGATAAACCAGAAAATGTGATTTGAAACATAAGGAAAACTGTTTAAGATTTAACAGAAAAGTACAAATATATAGATAAAACCCAAGAAAAGACAAAATGATATATTCATTGAGATTGCATTTTCTCATTTAGATTCTGTCGATCTGGATATTCAACTATTCAGCTGCTGCGATATGCTGATCTCACATGCCAATTTAAAAAACAGTAGTGGGAGACATGCCGACCGCTAGGTGTTGTAACACGATGATGGACAAGAGTCACAAAATAAATAGCTACTAACCTGGCAGAGTCTTGACTTAATTTTGTAGCAGCGATAGTTAAATAACGACTGGAACAACGGACTAACACGCTGAGATGCTGGCAAAAATGGTTGAAGTCTGAGCTAAATGGTTGCGATAAAGGGCTGATTTGCCCCCGCTTCGGGTGGCGTAGTTGAGGCCGTGGTTAAACACAACATTGCTGAAATTGAGATTTGAGTTAGTGTGCGATAAAGGCAACACTCTTCAGTGGCAAGTTGAGTGGGACAGACTGGCTTTAGGGACTGCTTGGTTGTGTGGCAATGATGGATTGAGGCATCAGACAGCAACTGTGAGAACATTGACCAAGCTAGTACTCGCAACGATGAATGAATCGGAAATGCATGGCACTGCGTGCAGAACGCTGACAACCCGCAGGATTTCAGGCACGACGCGATCCTTTTCTTGGCATGGCAGTGCTCTTTTCAACCATGAGCCTTGCATTCGGCAGCTTTGTTACAAACGCTTTGGAGGCTCCCTGCTTCGTGTTCTCACTACTTCGACTATACGATGCATTCACCTCCGTGTGGTGGTCTCACTGCGTGAAAATATCGAAGGGAATTGGCTGCGAGAGCAGCAGTGAGCTGAGAGTTGGTGAAAAATGGTGGCTTACCCCAGGCCCTATAAGTATTTTAAGAAGGTGCTATTGCAATTTTATTTGTCACGTGGGAGTATGACATAAGCAGTGTGACTGCTCCATTTTTATCTGGTACATTCAAAGGTGTCATCTTTCACTTTGACATAATAGAAAAGCATTTTTGTTCAAAATGAGGTTATATTCAAAATATTAATAATATGTAATGCATATGAAGATGTTGAATCGCTACATTTAGGAAGTATTTGGCACAACGATATTTCAAAGAAAAATGTCTCAAAAATGTTTAATCGCTATGATGTGGCTCACTTTTCGACACATAATGTTTGAGCAGGTAGCACCTTATTGTGCTTCAAAATGGGCAATCGAGGGTTTATGCAGATCTGTGTGAAGGGGTTGCCAGGTGGACTTGCAATTGTTGCGCTTAATCTGGTGGCGAGCCAAACAACCGACATGCTCACCACCTCGTGCTTTGGCGGCTCATACGCTTTATTCAAACACACGAGCTTGTGGTATCTTTTTCTTTTTTTTTCCCTTGTTAATATATGAAGTTTTTTCCCAAAATAATACTTTTAAATATCAATCTAATACGTTTTTGAAAAAAATACATGTTAAAGGCATGATGTTCGTATTAAACTCAAATTCTACAAGCTTGAACTTTTAGGAGAGGTGGTCATTTAATAATGCTCAAACTAGTGTGTTCTTGTCAAAGCAGTGATTTGGTGACTAGATTTTTATTTTTAAAAAATAAAGCCAGTAGTTGACACCTCTGCAGCGCTTTATACCAAGCGCACACGCCAAACACGAAGCATGGTATCTTTCTTTTAATCCCTTCACGATATATATTTCGATGCTATTTGCTTCTTACGTACACTACTTACCAATATTCCATTGAAGCTCAAATTTTATGCATGCATGTCAGTGAAAGAAAAACATGATGACATCGAGCTAAAATATCATGAATACAAAAGTGAGGTGAAAGGAATATGAATGTTTTTAGCATCATATTTTGTGTGATGATGGGAGTGGGGAAAAGAGTTGAAACTGGGCACTGAGACATCTAGGGCCTATTGGCTGAGCCTAGTATCCAGTCTAAACGTGTACTCCATTGGGCTTAATTTTGTTGTTTCTTTCAAACCATTGATATGTTTTTATTTATATTAACAGAGACTTTACAATGTTTGTTGTTGAAACAAATATATTGAGTTTTTATATTTAAAAAATAGAGGTGTTTATAGGTATAAATAATGATTATTAAAATAATTGTTTTTATAGGATAGAATAAATGTTACAGTATATGACTCAGTGAATTAAAGAATAAATAAATATATTTGAGACAATTTATTTTTAAATAGTCTTAAGAACATAACGATAAATTATTGAAGTATTTTTAACATGAATTTTATTTTTACAAAATATAAAATTTTTAAAATTGTTATTTATTTATTTTTTAATTTTTAATGTCGGAACCCTTTTGATATGTGACTGCATAGAATCGAGGTTGGTAACCAAAAGTGAATGAATAAAGTGGGTCTAATGGCACCCGTGCAATACAACGAATGAACTTGGCCGTTTCCGGCTATATTTAAAGAGTACATTTTCAAGCCCGACCCAGTCATGTCTGTTAGACAAATTTGAAGGTTGCCTTAAAAGCTTGGGGACAGATGAAGCATAGTATCGAGAGACGGCATCGAAAGTAGGAGTGTCTACAAATTTCCTTTGTGGAGCGATTTCACGTGATAAGGCTCCATTTTGTTAACATTTTTCCTTTCCTAATACTTTTCAGGAGTTCTCGATAGAGCCCAGTGAGTTGTATCTTGGGAACATTCCTTCTATAAAGCGGTGCTTTATGGAAATGAAAACTTCATAGAGTCGGGTTTGATGAACACGTATCACTTTGCGGTGTTCTTGAAATAAGCAATTAGTAAAATTGACTAGAAACTCTCTCCTTAAACGAGAATCTGATTGCTAAAAACCATAAAAAAGAGAATGAAACAATATCCATGTTAATATAACATGATAGAAATCATTATAAAAACTATACATTTTATAATATAATGACTAGAATATCAACAACTCCAGTTCTTAACATAATGATGATTATAATATGATATCTTATTTGTCAGAATCAAATTTGCTGTTTGAATCGTCCTCACACAAATAAAAGCGTCATGATAAGATTATTGACCAAAAACACCACGTTTCTCACATGACTTCCCATTTACGGGCTCGAGGGTAGCTTAGTGTCTTGAATCTCACGGCGACGGACGGCGGCCACTAGTACCTAAGTCATTCCACCAATTGAATGACATAGTAAAGAAGTTTGTTATGTTTATATGGCTATGGTAGGTCCCAAAAATGTAACCTAAATACCTTTTTTTTATGGATAAATATCGTGATATGCAAGTACCAACTAAATCATGCAACCTTAAAAAGGAAAATTAGTCAGATATGAATGTAAAGGGGTCTTTGTCATACATGTCTCTTTCAAATTGAGTTTTAATATTTATCCTTGTCCAGTGTATGAAGGTTTGAAAACGTTACGGCGACACGTGTGCTACCCGTGAAACAATATGTTACGGAGTACGATTGACTAAAAATTTTGATCATTGACACTCATTAAAACAATGATGCGACGGGGATATTATTTATTCTTTCAAAAAAAAAATTATTTATTACTTAATATGTCTACACAAAATTAGTATTCAACGACACATCTTATAACGTTGAAAAATGAGCAAAGTTATCATGCGTGTAGAAGGAAATGTAAATATTCAAATTGATGTAGGTGAAATTAGCGCATGATATCAAAATCAAAATAAAAGCGAATGTGACTCATGAAATTTAGCATATTTACGAATTTAAAAACCGACATATAATGCATGATTAATAATCATACTTCTTTTACTAAGAAATTAACCATGAGAGCTACATCGATTTTGCGCAAAATTTGGTTTGTTAACACTAAAATCAATCGACATGTCGATAGGCAAACTATATATACATTACAAAATAAAAGCAAAGCAATCTACAAATCATGCTGCATTGATAAAATTCAATTCAATGAGAGAGAGCAAATGCATAACAACTATAATGGTATAAGCGCATCTTTTACTTTACACTCCACATTATCATCCCTAAACAATTTATGGAAATTTGGGATAGCTCACAGAGTCTCTTACACCACCACGAGAAATTTGGGATATCTCGGTCTCTTACACCCACAAAAGAAATTCGGGATAATCTCCACAAGTCTCTTCACGCCCCTTGTGAAGATTCGATAGCTCGCGGTGTCTTACGCACACAAAATTTGAATTTCTCCGCTGTCTCTTACACCCACCGCAGAAATTTGAATTTCTCCTTAGATCTCTTACACCCTTGAAATTTGGGATAGCTCCAGGTCTTTTACACCCGCACTGAGGTGGGATCTCCCCAGGGTCTCTTACGCCCTGAAATTTGGGATCTCTCACAGGTCTTACGCTGAACAACAAATTTAGGATAGCTTTCCGGGTCTCTTACCCGCGGTGGGATTAATAATAGGGTCTCTTACACCCACACGAAATTTTGGATATAACTCCCTGGGTCTCTTACACCCCTGAGGGCAGGGTTTATTCCCAATTTCAGATCGGTTTCCCAGTATAGTAGCGGTGAGATTGAGGATTGTTGTGTTGGGTTACGACAATTGCGGCTACATCTCTTAGGCGGAAAGTCTTGATTAGTTCAATGTCCCCGATCCACGAGTCCTCGAGGAATGAAGAGGTCACGGATCCATGGGGATTCAGCCTCGTCATGAGTGGAAATGTAAAACTTCGAAAAATTCAATTTTTGAAAAAGAGGGTAAAACGGTAATTTCCGGGTGGAAAATGAAAATTTACAGATGTTGGATGACGAGGAAATGGACTTCGCCGCATTGGAATCGATCTGCGAAATCCTTCTACGCGTCGGGTCGAGACCAGGTTAGAATTTCACATTTTTCGAGACAGAAAGTCACGAGGGACAACAGCACGGAGTTGAGCGACATATTGAACCATGTGTCCAAGTAGAAACAGAGTCGAGCCACCAGAAACTGAAGTGGGGCCATGTGTGACATGTGTCACCCTTGATAGGAATGAAATCGAAGTTATGGATAAGAGGATAAGAGAAAATCCAAGGGGCAGGGTTGACCGCATGGAAGTGAAGAGTAAAGATTAGCATCATCTTTTAACGAGAAGGTTCTGCCATATATTGATAGAGCCTCCATTTCCTATATACGCCATCTACACCAGCCTTATGTGAGGATGAATCATTGACGGCCAGGTATACTCTTAAGTGTAGCTTTGGTTTGACCCCTACTTGAGTAGATAAGAGAAGTTCCCGTGTGGGGAAATATTTAGCTTTTGATTAATCGACTAGCTAGAGTATAGGGTTAGAGATGAAGTTCCCAAGTGTGCAACACCCATCATTGCAAATTTGAAGGCGTGTAGGCTCTGGAAACCCATACCACCTTGTTCCCTTCTTAAACAGAGGGTGTTCCATTTAATCCAGTGAATGCGTCCTTCCCCTTTTTTTTAAGAATTTGCCACCGGAAAGGGAGTTCATCGTTCTCTCGACTCTTGACATTGAGAGAATGTGATAACAAAAAACTCATCTGAAAGTAGGAATGGCTTGGGCAATTGTCTTTATCAATACTTTTCTAGCTTAGGAGCTAACTGCATGCCACCCTTGGAATCGTTCACATCCTTTCAGAAGGAAAGCTGAGTCTGTACTTATTTCTGATAAGAGAGGAATTAATCGCTATACTTCCAGTGTTTAGAGGGTAAACACCCTTAGTCTTCGAGATGCTCGATCTTAGGGTCTCGTAAACATTATTAAGTGAAAAAGATACCAAGCTTTTTCAAGGTTCATTGCTTGTCTGATATCCTCTCACACGGCTCGAGTATTACGCATTTTGGAACATTCTTGTTGTCAGCGGCATTAAAAAAGAAAGAAAGCTATCGTTAACAAAATAACATATGTGAGATACTAGGGGCACCTTTACTAATATGGCCATGCGGATCACCCCATTTACGCCTCCTTGGCATTGCGAGAGCGACCTCGGCATAGATAATGAGCGAATGGGATGATAATGAGTCACGCCCAGCGTAGGCCACGTTCGAGAAAGATAGTGACTAACTCACCATTTTACGAGGAACAGTATTGGATTGTGAGCCAGGCAAAGCATTATCATATTTACAAAGTGAGGATGAAACCCGTTTTTTTTAGGTATTTTTAAACAGGATTAAAAAATAAAAAAAGTTGTTGCTCAAACTAAGTCGATAAACACATACCCACCCGATCTCTTAACAACTTGATATAGGTCTCATTAGCAAATAAATAAATTTAAAATAACAAGCAAAAAACAATTTATTAAATATGAAAAGTAATATTTTCATGCTATATGTTTGGGAGTGGGATGGGAGATGATACAGGAGGAGAGAGGAATGCGTGGGTCTCACATGGGGTCATTTTTTGGTAATATAATTTTCTTAGTTCAACCTCATGTTTTTTGTAATTTTGATAGTTTGTATTACATGTTTGGATTATTTGAGAAACTAGATTTCTATTTATTTAATTCCCAGAATAAAAGCAATTGAATATCCCACTAAGTTGTCGAAGAGAGATGATTTGTGGGGAAATTTTGTCAGAAATATCGGAGTTAAGTTTGTAATTTTAAAAATTTTAGCCCTTTTTAATAAAAACCTATCGGAAAAAAGGAGGGAAAAATAAAAATAAATAAATAATTGCTTGTAAGATTCTGAGAGAAATTAGTGGGCGCGAACCTATTACTATCGGTGGCGTAGAGTGGTGAGGGCCATGACGGCAGTTTGGAGGAGGGGAACATCGTCGAGCGGCCGGTGTGTCAGCGGGAGGCCGGCGGCCGGGCTGTGCTAAATCCACCGGCGTCGGCCCGAAAGTGCTTGGGGCGGGCCACAGCCACAGAGCGACAGCGAGGCCGCTCCGTCGTGTTGTTCACCGATCACGGGACCTTCTCACCCTCTCTCCATTAGAGCTCTCATCGATAGATTCTCCGTGTCGGACTCCGTAGTTCCTCCTCAAATGGCCTTCTTCATGGCCGTCGATGTGATCGGTGTTTGGTTTTATTTCCTCGGTTACGTGATCTCTCGTTGTTAGCGAGGTTGATATTTTGTGTTTTTTTTTTTTTTTAAAAGGTACGGATTCATTGTTCGATTACCCCAGTAGTATTATCTTGCAGATTGATGCGCGATTTTGTACATCGATTGGTGTATTCTTTCTTTGTGAATCTAGATAATTGGGTGTTGATTGAGTCGGAGTTCGGTTTTCACTCGATTACTTTGCTTTCGTTAATTACATGCAATTGTGCTTTTGTTTAATGTTGATGAATTGTGTTTGTTTCCTTTTGATTCCGCATGTATGTTTGAATGTTAGCTGCGCTTTATCACCTATTTGCTTCGATGGTGATTTTGATTTTAAATTAGATCTTGGCATTATGTTGGTTGTCTGTTCATAAAGGCATTTCAAGAAAAATGCAGGTTATTTCTCAAAAATGATCATGCGGGAGTGGGAAATTATAATCATAAGAATGAGATTGTAAGCTATTCAAATTGATTCCAAGCTGTATGGTATATTTGTCCATTTCATTTACTTTTTTGTTGGGAGAGAGCTGCGCATTTACTTGATGGTAGATGGGCATCGTACTCGGCTCAACTAGTGGGATGTCATCTACGATTATAGGAATGATATTTTTTGCGGCAATGTCGACTTATTTAGCTGAACACGGAGAGAAAAAATTGTGTAAATTGAGGTCTTTTACCATTTCTACGAACTCGGGTTGTGGCATGCCATCAATATTCGCTAATAGTAGGGAAAAGGTGGTGGAGACGGCGTGTTACGTTATTTAATTTGAACACCAAGGAAACATTGTATAAACCAAAAGATCTTTATAATCTTGGTTCAATTTTGGGATGCCATCTTTGATATAAAAATCTTATCTTCGAGATGTAATTTTATTGAAGTGTTTTTGTTGTTGTTTCACGGTGTCCGCGGAGATCACTTAGAAAGATGCGAGATAGGATTCTTCTTTGGGTGTAAGCTACCTCTGGTGAAAGGGCTTTGGTTCTAGTTATGTATTGGTTATTACTTATTCGAGAATCATGGAGTTGCGAAAGTGATTCTTGAAGTTTACAGGATTGTTTACCCACATCGGGTTTGGGAGATTCCTACGGTTTGATGCTTAGGTTGACAAACTAGGTGATGTGGTGGCGAAGTGGGGGCCTTTTTTCTTTGGAGGTTTTTTCTTTTTACAGGATTAGTACCCTCCATGGTATTGTAGGTGATGGTAGGTTTATTATGCTGGATGTTTCTCGGTGTTTGTACATGCACGATACACTTGCACTTATCTCTGTTCCCTTACATGTCGGTTGAAGGATAACTCCTTAATTCGCCATACTCTTTCCTATTTTTAAACTTCTTGTTCAGAAGCTTCTGAGGAAAAACCAAACACTTTTAATTCATTTTTGTAGAGGTCAAATGGTAGTGTTGAAGAGTTTGGCACGTCTTTGTGGAAAAAGAAAGGTGTACTAGATGTCATAGAGTACTGAATTGAATCACGGCTTATTTAATTTTGTAGAAGTGCCTGCATGTGATATGTATATTATGTTATTTGAATTTTTCATTAGATGAGTATCCTCGTGACCCAACATTTGGAGCTCTCTTTCTTACATCATGATAACCATCCATCATGAAAATGGGGCAGGAAAATATCATGGTAGAAAAGCTAATCTATTTAAAATCTAGCTCACAAAATGAATCTATAAAAAAATTCTAGCTTACAAATGAAGAAGTCTATATGCACTGTGCTTCGGTTTGTGTAAAAAGACTGGTATTAGATTTTGTATAATTTTTCGAATTAAATAAAATATTGGCTGATATTAAATGTTGTAGCATGATTCACATCGCATATTGATTATTTGATGGTAGTTGTGTTATTATAGTGTGCGATATTGAAAGGATTCTTCTTCCTCATCATCTTATCATTGCTTCTACTTTAGATCTAACCTGATTAAAGCATCTTGCCCGACATCGATACTCATTTGAACTACATTGAGATTTCTTGATGGGGTGTAAATAGAGTTGGAGGAACCTTAGAATGATTCATTTTTGAATCTACATTTAAAAAATGGAAGAATCTACATTTAAAAAATGGAAGAGAATCTACATTTCAAATTGGTTGGATGATTTTTAATTCGAAGTACCTGTAGCCTTCCCGTTTATTTCATGTCCTTATTCCCGCATCCTGATCGGTTAGAATGAGAATTGAACAGTTCAAAGGAATTTTTATGGGGAGGAGGCGCTAGAGAAAGAAGACCTCACTTAGTAAATTGGGAGGTGGTTTGTCGAGGAGCAAAGAGTGGAGGATTGGGGATAAAGAAATTGTATTCTAAATAAGGCCACCGGCACCTTAAATGGAGTTTCTTGTTTTTTATGCGAGGGGAAATAGATTCCTTTTGGAATATTTTAATTAGAGTTAAGTATGGGGGAGGATAAAGGCGGTTGGTGTACCAAAATGGTGAGGGTTGGAGTTTGGAAAGAGATTAGAAGGGATGGGGATATGGTGAAATTTAGGAAAAATGCTCTTTGAGGTGTAGGTAATGGGAGGCTTGGGGTGCTTTTGGAAGGATAAGTGGTGTGAATTCGATGACTTTGTGTGATGCTTTCCCCGATCTATACATTGTTCTTTGCTCACAAAAGGCACGTCATGATTAATGAAATGTAAACTGGATGAGGGGAGGAGGATGTTGGAATCCTCTTTTTGTGACACCCTTCAATGATTGAGATTTGGAGGAAGTAAAGTTTTTTACTTGCCTTAGCTGGATGAAAGTGCAACCAAGCTTGGAGGACAAGGTGAGATGGGTGAAGGAGAAAGGAAAAATAGGCTTTTCTCTATCAATTCCATGTTTAAGTGTTGGATTTTGCCTTACTCCATGGTTATTTCCACTGTAAACATCATTTGGCGATGAATCTGATCCCCAGAATATGTAACAGTAGGAGGAAGCATGGGAAAGATCTCGACTCTTGACTAGATTTAGAAAGAGAGGAGACCATGGCTAATAGATGCTTTATTTTGCAAAGGAAAAGAAGAAACAATAGACCATTTTTTGCTTCATTGTGGTGTAACAAGGGTTTAATGGGACATCTTCTTATTTTTGGTGTTCGGTGAATTAAACCTGGATTACGTCTTCTGAGCTTTACTTGGAAGGATGGAGGGTCTTTCGTGGCCCGAAAAGAAAGAGAAAGGATGTCTGCGGATTTGGGCCTTTATTTCTTTTTGGACTATATGGAAGCGAGAAATAAAATTGCCTTTGAAGATGCGACACTTTGGCTCTATCGAAGTTTTCTTTGTGTATTTCCTTAAAGTAGGAGACTACGTTATGCATTAAAGAGAGGCACTACACGACGATTGGAGTTCATTGGTGGCTAGGATCCTAAGTGATTTTAAGCGTTTTTTCCTTTATCTTGGGAGTGTTTTGCGGGGTAATGTCCACTTTTGGGCTGCCTCGATTAGTTGCACATTAACTTTGTTGGAAATTTGTTTTTTGGCTAAATTTGTGGTGTTTACGTGGGGTCATGGTTTCATTTCCCTTGTACTCTCTTTGGTCGCCACTTTGGTGTCATGAATTTATTCTTCTTTCTTACTTATGCAAAAAAAGAATGATTAATTTTGAGATCACATGGCGAAAGGTTTCCAAATAGTTGGATTGGTTGGAAGAAATTGTATTTATTCGTATGAGCGAGGACCGCATGATTTAAGTCTTGTTTAGTAAATGCTTGATCAAACTTAGGATGGTTCATTTTTTAAATCCTATGGGTCAAGAAGGTTCCCAAATAGTTGGATGGTTGAGTATATGCCACGAGCCTACTTCTATGCATGGCTTCCTGAGTTGAGAAATTCAATGTTTCGGTTGAGTCTCTTGTGGAGGGTGGGGGTGGGGAGTGTTGAGTCTTTTGAGCTTAAGTTTAAGGAATGTATAGGTTTAGGAGAAACCTCTATAAGGAATGGGACTTAGTTTGAGAAACAAATTGTGGCACTTTCTCAAGAGGTGTAACTTCTTATGGCAGGTGTTTAAGAGCATTTATGGTCACGTGTAATGGGAGAGATCTGAGCATTATGAGTAAGGAAATCACATTGAAAAAAAGGAACCCATGAAAGAAAATGAAAAAGAAAAAAAAAATCTAGGTGTATTTGAGCTAAGATACTCTGCCAAGTCTGTTGATCGATTAGGATGATTACCTCGAAATCCTAACTCTCTCAGCGTAGGTGTACTGCGCATCCGATCACCTTCTGACTTTCCTATAGCGTGTGTTGAGAAGCCTACAATAATATTCTATGGAAAGGAAAATCAAAATATGCAAAAAAAAAAAAAAAAATATTACGTATTGAAGTCTTCTTGTTAGAGCTTTGGCTAGTCAACTTAGTACACCTCATTGCCTCATTACTTATCAATGTAGTTCTTAAATCTCATTGGTAGCTTAACTTTAGTAATGGAACTTTGGCTTAGGGAAGAAATTATGAGTTTGAACCTTGTAAACCATACCTTAACATGTGTAAGCCTTATGGAGGTGCATCGAGGTAGTGTTATACTTCAACTCAAGTTAGCTTTATATATGTTATTATCTATTACCGATAGATTAAGTTTTTGTGCTAAATTAATAGTTAACACCCGTACGAGCATTGATTTTGATAATTAGTTTTATGATTACCAAAATTTAATTGTTGAACATGGTCAGCATTGCCAGAGACCATCGTAGATCCCGGCTTGATCCATATGCATGTAGGTAGTAGTGCAACAAGTCTGGTCTGAGTTGAGTATCATGAAGTTTAAGAATAGCCAAATTCTCACTTTGAAATGAGTTGCTTAACTTATCGCGTGAACCTCGGTAAAAGCTTGACTCACATCCCGGGGTGGGTCGAGGGGAGTGGTGCGAGGGTGGGTGTGGGGGGAAGGGGAAAGAACAAAGAATCTACGCAATATTTCTCGGTTATTTTCTAGATTAATCGAAAAAGTCTCACGTATGTGATTGGGAATGGACACTTCCTAATCACTTTGATTTCTATTGGCGAATTCCATTCTATTGTCTCACTTGAAAAGGAAAGCTGGCGACTCTTGCCTAATTTAATTATAAACCTCTCTCGAGGTCGGACAACCTATCAGCAACACTGGGTCTTTTTGCTTCTCATTTCGACCGAAGCATTAGAGATGCTTTAAGATCGAGAATCTCATGCCTCCTGAGTGCAGGTAATTTCTACACTACCGAAGCTAATTAGGTTGATTCATCTTTGTCCCAGTTCTTTCTCTCTTCTCGGATCTCATGAAAGAACCACTCTCACCATATCGAGATTAGCTAGAAATCAAGATGTAAATAGAACCCAGCATGAATCAATAGATAACAATCACGAGGAAACAATAGAAAAGGAAAATTGTGAATAAATATAAGATTCATGTCGAAATCAGCCAAAACCACTGAATTTACAAAGAGGATTAGAACATAATAGAGGTTTGATACCATCATAAACTTAGGACAAAACATGAGAAAAATGAAAAGAAACTCTAATGATCAAAATGATGGTGATTCTCGGATTTTTCCGCAATTCTCATGATCTTCTCCCCGTCTTCAAAAGCCGGCTCCTGACCTCTTCCTTGGTTTCCAAAGTGGACAAAGTCCCCTTCCCACAGAGCCCTCAGCCTCCTTTTTGTCTTCTTGGGGTTTGAGCTTTAAAACCCTCAATTATATGGGCTCGAAAATGGGCTGAAAATCAGCGAGAGCAACCACGAACGTAAGCGACGTTGTTTGGAAGCGTCGCGGGGTGGGATGCATTTGTGTTACGCGGGCTACGCGAAAGCGTCGTGTCGCGACTCAAGCTGCTGACTTTCACTGTTTTTACACCAACTTTGTAAAAGCCGTAACTTTGTCATCGAACCGATTTGAGTGATCTTGGACTGGGTTGGAAAGCATAAGAGTGCAAGAATCTAGATATGGCTAGAAAGAACACTTTAGAAATGATGATAAAGACGTTAGTTACAAAATGCTCCGACTGGTCACTTTTGAGCTCTCTTCTCTTCTTCCTTCAACTACCAAGAGTCATAACTTGATCATTTGAAGTCCAAATGGAGTGAATAAGGTCTCTTTGGAAAGTCTGAGAAGTCTCCTATCCATCCATATAAATATTGTAGCCATTTGGGATCATCTTGTAGCTTAAAACATCAAAACACATTAGTTTGCTGCTACATGTGTAGTTTGCTGATTTTTGGGCTTTCTCTTTGTTTTTGCTCCATATTGGCTCATGGTTGACCTAATCACAAATTGAACATTTAGAGCATTAGATCACTTATTTATATAATAAAACTACTAAAAATATAAGCAAAACATATTGATAAAATGAGTATAAGTATAATCATCAATGGAGGAAGATATTAGAAAGCGAGTTTGACCCTTGTTTTTATTTCTCTTGCTTTACATTGGGCTTTGCTAGAGAAGTTTTTCGGTATCCCCCCTTGAGCCTTATTACGCTGGGTGGAACCTAGTTTGCAAAACCATGAGATTGACTAAGGAGTCATCCCAGTGAATGGCTACCGACATCGGTAGGTGTTGTCAGACTAGAAATTTTGATAGGTGTTCTTTGAATGACTAAACGATTGGGGATTGGAGAAGATCTTGTTGTAGGTTGCCCTTTCAAAACCTCTTTATGAATATATTTTCTTACTTATCAAGATAAAAAGGGGTTGTTGTGTGTGTTGTTGGGGTTGGAAGATCGACAGGAGAGATCGTGCAGTGAGTGTGAAAGAGCATTCTCTAAACACGTAGGCCGGGTGTCTTGTTGAAGCGAAATTTGATATTACTTCTGAGGGTGTTACCGAGTGAAGACCTTTTGGGTTTTCTTTTTTCTTTTTCCAATTTTTCTATTAGAAGATGACTTTGTTATTGTCATATCCCAAGGCGACTAAGCGAAGAGACCGAAAAAAAAAAAAAGACTTGGAATTGATGGAGCAAATGCATTTGCCTGACATGGAAGCGAACATGGTTTCTTTCATGGGAGATTCTATTCACTCAACTTTAGTTAAATTTGACTTTTTAAAACTAGTCTACACTCATCTACCCTTTTCTTATGCATTATTGTGTAGAAGATTAAGTACTTCTTGGAAGGATTGTTCATCCTTCTTGAACATTTTCATCAACTATGAAATCTTTGTTTCTACTTATTACCAAATAAATAAATAAATAAATAATTAATGAAAGCAACTTATTTTAAAATAATTATTTACTTGTTATTAATCACATTTCTTTTTATTATTTCATTTTTGCTTTTTAAAGTAGAAAATATCCTACGAACTATGATAACATTCCAATACATTATGCAAAAAGCTCCTTTTCAATTGGTATTGGGCGTAAGAATGACATGATGTAATCTGCTATTATTATTTTTATCGGTAAAAAGCAGTATAAATGTGTATATATGAAAAGAGAGAGCACGAGGTGCTCAGGAATTACAAAGAGAGAGAAAGGGAGTAAGGAAAGGCTGGACTGCGCATGCAATCCAGTGGCTCCCGCGAAGCAGTGTGGGTTATCGACAACATGCAACATTGCGACCGTAAAGGAAAGCAAAGATAGTTTCGTACGCTGAAGCGAAGAGATAACTTCCGTTTCTCGAAAACCACCCTATTTCTTTCCAACCACGGCATCCAGGAGAAAATACAAAGGCGCCATGCATCCCAGAGCTCTCTTCAGTTTTTTAGACACTAACACTTTGCCATCTGAGAGAAGTTGATGCAGAGCAGGGGGTACGATTAAAAAGTCGTTAATAGCGAAAGAATATCCCATAATATCTTGGCTCGAACAATGGATAAGCAAGTGATCTATTGTTTCCTCATTCCTATAACCGCATAGCGACACTGTTCTTAGGGAAATCCCTCTTTGCGGTCGAGTAAGCACCTTACTGGAAGCCGACGAAAGAAGCGATTTAGGGGAACGATTGGGTTCACAGGATGGATTGCCAAGGGGAAGTATGTAGGAAGAAGAAGAATACCTCGACTTACGATACATAAGACTAAGCTAAGAAAGCAGTTGAGTGAAAGTCTCCTTTAATAATATTTGTAGATCCTCTTGAAATGGCCTTATTTTTTTGTTGTGCAGTAAGAGGAGGAACCTTTCCACCTCTTGCCACCTCCGATCATTAAGAGGTCACAGAAGGCGGGGACCAACCCCCATCCTCCCTTGAAATCTGAACATCAGCCACCCCTAGCATCCTTATGAAGGCGCGAGAATTGAACAAGGTGGGAAAGGCATTGCAAGCATAGTTTCGTTTACCACCACGGGTCCTTGAAGCCCGACCTCTACCCCGTTACCTAATGAGAGCGGAATTTTCATGAGAAGGGAGTGTGCCATTCTTTTCTTATATCTTTCCACTTCAGTCAGTACCAAAACCTCCACGATATCCCACTGAGTTCCATCCGCGCCCCTCGCCAAACTTGGCGTGATCACTTTGATCCTCCCGAAGGAGTCCTCTGGTTTGCAAGCGCCCGTACCACTGCGAGAATGATGCTTGATTCATCGAGGAAGAGGCCTCTTACCCTGGCAGCCTACACTTTTCTCTTGTGAAGCAGTATTCAGGTTGACCGGGTGGGAGGTTTACTCTGCAGGTTGCCCCGCCCCAGAGAAAGTCTCTACGAGATCCTTCTCGACCCTAGCGAACGATCTTTGGCATTTATGAGCGAGGAGAGAGGAGTAAATAGGAAGGCTAGACGATGTACTTGGATGAGGGGTAAGTCTCGACCTTTGAGATATATTGTCTTTCGAGAGGAATCTATTTGAATCTTTCTTAGAATGAATCCTGAACTCCAGCGCCCATGAGGGAGCTCGAGGGAAGGCCCGAGTACTTGAGTGGGGGAGGGACTGGAGCCGTAACCCAGCTCAGGCTAACTCTCATGTTATGCCACCCTCCTAGAAATAATCTCGCTCTTGTTCGGGTTAATTTTCTAGAGCACCGAGGAAGGTTTCAAACCACGTAGGTCAGGCTCAATACATCGGCCCCATTCGGGGATTGGCTTCACGAAGATGATGTGTCATCGGCGTGTAAAGATGAGAAGCAACGATCTCCCACCATCTCTCACCCCGAGCACGCATCAGAAATAAAGTTGCCTTCCACAGCTCTCTTTAGCGGGCAATGGCCAGGGGGCTTCCATGCGGAATAACAAACAAATAGGGTGATAAAGGATCCCGCTTGTCTTAGGCCTACGAAACTACAGGAAAACCAGAAGGCGAACCAAGTATCAAGGCCAGAAAACGATCTTTGTGGAGATGCACAGGTTAATCCATCTAATCCATTTAGAACGAACCACGCAGTTCTCTCACCAGCATGCGCCAGGAAGAGTCGATGTGATCGTAAGCCTTTCAATGTCTAACTTACAAAGGATCACTGCCCTCTTAGAATGGTCAGACTCATTAGCTATTAACCTTTGCGTCCCAGCATATTATAAGCAATCTGAATGTGTATTTATGATTATTTAAACAATTTTTTAGTGGAGTCAAAGCTTTACTAAAAATTAAGGTTGTTTTATTTATCTAACTATGTTATTTTTGAAGGTATTTTGGCTTTTAATGTAGTATGCATTTTGCATGATTCGATTTGAGATGTTAGAGATCGATCTTTGGGAACCTTCAGTTAGATAGCGATATCATGACTCTGAATCATGTTCTTGAATGGAGGATTACTTAGCATCTCTTGATAGCTGTTGCAATCCACGGATCTTCCACTTTCAATTTTGCAGGTGGCCAAAAAACAATGTATCACCTTTGCGCCCACACGAAGTGGTTCCAGTTCGACTAAACGATAAGCGAGGCTTTGTTGTGCGAGTAAAAAGTTTCAAATCTTTGAATCCACCCTTCTCCTAATGTTGCCACACTTAACAAAATGCCTTCTTCAAAGTGCCTGTCCCAGCCAAACAATTCTCTCGATCTTCACCGAGTATAATCCCCAGTGAGGCATCACGGAAGAGTATGGTACCGCCATCTGAAACACGCTCTCTGAGATAAATATTATCTTGTCTGATAACAGCAATTTTTTTTTTTTTTTGCTTTTGTGGTTGTAGACTAAGTTGTCTATAGAGAATGGTCCTTGACCATAGACGGGTTTATTGGTGGGTGGGATTAAGTGATGGGGGCCTGCTTTGTATAAGTGGTTTGCTCATGTTGAGGGGTAAGTTATTTACCTTGTACTCTCTTGGGTGAAGCTTTAACGCCACTTCTCTAATATACTTCTCTTTGCTTATAAAAAAAAAAAAAGTCTTTGTGCAATACTGAACCTCCTTGCTAGATACTTTCCTCAGTGGGATGCCCTAAGCGCACGAGCGATCCCAGTACTCAGGCAAAAGCACGACTCTGACAAAGAAATGAAACATGAAAAATTTCCACGATCGCCACTTCTCGCTCCACGGTAAGGGCTTTGCTTTTCTAGGAGTCAACCCTAAGGCGGATACTACTGAAAAGAATTGAGAAGAATCCATCTCCCATACACCCACGAATTTTTGGTCTTCCTTGAGAAAAAAAAGGAGAGAATCATCTGTGAAGCCTGAAGTTAGGTCACCGCCTTGCCTATCTCTTCACTTTGAAACCTCTCGAGAAGACATCTTGAAACGAGATGAAAGACATGGTGCTTCCTCTGCCTCAGCTGAATATAGGGGTCCCAACGATTAATACTTAAAGCTGAAATAAGTCTGAGCTTGATCAAAGCCAATCGAATCTGGCTGAAAAGCCATTTGTCCCATGCAATTTAGTTAACATTTCTTTGTCTTGTGAATTTTGGAAAGCAGTGAAACGTTGACAGTTATGCTCTCAAATTTATGGTCGACTCCCCGAACATGCTCTGGCCTTTGCGATATAGTGACCTTTATTTTTTTTTGATAAGGTAGACGAGCCTTCTAAAGTATACGGTAGAATATAGTGACCATTTTTGAACGAGGCCAATCACGAGAGATGTGTGAATCTTACTTGCTCTCTAAATGTGATGATGTCTTAAAGCTAGTATTGAGTTCATGAATTATGTAAAGTTTAATCAGTTAGCTGAGGTGTCACTTTGGCATGCTTCTTAGTGTGTTGTTTTTTGTTTATTTTTGAGTTTCAATTTTTTTCCGCTGGACCGGTAAGGGGTTTCTTGTTTCGTTTCTTCCTTAATTTCTATCTTAAGTTAGAACTAAAGGGGTTTTTACTGCCGATAAACAATGCGGGGACCATTAATAAGAAGCAGTAGGCTTTTGGGAGGTTCAGGAAGAGAAAGAGTTTGACCTTTGTTATTGACACGAAATGTTAAAGGGGCGGCCCGAATGTGATGCGCCATTCATCCCTTGATGATTAGCGAAGAAGCGAGGATTATTGTCGATATGTGTGTGTCACTCTGGGTGGGAGAGATCTGGCTGTATACGGGTAAAAAGTGAAAAGATGAAGTTTGTCCCTTCTTTGTGTCTTGAATATTTTTTATTATAATCTTATTTATATTAGTTTATTTTGTGGTGGTTTTATTTTTGTTATGTTAATTATTAATATATGCTTCCGATTCAGCTGGTTGACTTAATCTCGGCTTCGATCCTCATGCGGCCCCCGAATTATGAGATAAGGCGTTAAAAATTATAAGGGCTACGAGTTGTGATGAAAGCAAAATAATAAATCGGAATTGATGATTATAAAAAAAAAGAGAGTGTTTTTATCTGAGAGTGGATGAGTAGTTTAGGACTTTGTGATGGAAGAGGCGCTATCGGTATTGCCCATATAAGGGAATGTACGGGTAGCTATTGTCTATTCTGGCTTTTAGTGGGTTTGTCTATTTGGTTAAGAAGCGACTCAGCCGTGCTCCATTTTGAACTCCATCTTCATAAATGGAATTTTCCTGAAACCATCTCAAGCCAGTGCTTTCCCGTTTTCATCTCGAATTTGGAGATGAGAATAGTGTGACAACTATTCACCATTACTCTATTTTTATAATAATAAAAAAGTGAAAAAAGTAAACTCTGAGTACTATTCTTCATTTTTTATAATGTTTGGAGATGTGAATGAGGTTTGAGATGCTGACATATTGTTGGTTGGAGATGGAAGTGGAAAAAGAAAGTGGGCCCCATCATCTTGAATGTAAGAAGATGCCAATTTGGAGATAAAAATGGAGATTTGTGATTGGAGATGCTCTAAAGATATGTTATAAGGATGGTCTTGTTTTCCAGATCGGAAAGAGAGCGAAAAATTGTGGTTAAGCCAGGCAGGCGATTATGGGTTGGAAGAGGGAGAAATAGAGTTGTTTTTGAGGATGTGGATTTTTCTCAAAGAGGATGAAGCTCTCCTTTGTTGAGTACGTTAATTTCTTGGAGTAGGGTTAATCTCTAATTTGGAGAGTTCCTTGGTTAAATTCTTATGTGTATTCTCACAAGGGCCTTGTTTCTTTGGGGAGTGGTGGTGGGTTTTTTGTTTTTCAACCCTTTGCATCATACGATCTTGCTTTTACAAATATACTCATGTCGTATACCTTGGGGTGTCTAGCTCTTTGGTTTAATATATTGCTTAGTTTATCTCTCGAAAAAAAATAAAAAAAAAAGGATTGCTCATAAGAGATTTGAAGTCACAGACATAAATTTTCTCTCTTTATGAGCAATAAATAGATGTGGTAGTATTCGAGCAATGCCATCCAAGTTGGCTTATTCACTTGGGAAGCTTCTTGGAGCGAAAGTGTTAACTCTTGATCGATTAAAGAAAGAGGTAGAGCATTGGCGAATAGGTGCTTCCTTTGTAGCGAAGGGGAAGAAACAGTCGATCACTTATTGATCCATTGTTCAAAGGCTAAAATTCTATGGGATTTGCTTTTAGCCATTTATGGTGTCAGTTGGATGTTTCCTCTCTTTGTGAAAAGACCCTTCTTTCTTAGAGGACCGTCAGTTTGGAGAGCCGGCGCTAGGCGTGGATAGTTTGCCCCCTCTGTATTTTTTTTTTTTTTTGGACTACATGGCGGGAGAGAAACAAGAAGAATTAACGTTTGAGGGGTGGATATTTCAATCAACGGGATGGAAGTCTACTTTTCTTAGTAACCTCTGGTGTTGGGTGTGTGTATTGTCTTGGAGAGACCGAGGTCATTGATTATTTTTAGTTTGGATGGGCTATTAATGAGCTTTTTGGTGTCTTGTATGCAGGTGGTTAGTTGTTTCTTTCCTTGCTTTCCTCGTTGGGGCCCTATTGTATTTCATGTATACTTTGGGTTCTCGGGGTTCTGGTGGTTTTTAATATACTTTGTTGTTATCATAAAAAAAAAAAAAGGTATTTAGGATACATTTTTTAGACCCGCCTGTATTATAAACATAACAAACTTTTTTGATCATGTCATTTGAATTGTGAATGACTTAGAAGTGCTTGGAGTCTTTAGACTTTATTTTATAGGAGTGATTTGATTAAATGACCTTTGCAGCAATTTTTGAAATATGATCCTTCATCAAATTTTGGCTCGATTTTATAAAATGTCATGCTCTTGCGAAAACAAATCTTCTTTTCAAAGACAATGTAAATACTTGAAATAAAGGACATTTTTGTCCCAAGGGATTATTTTTCAAGAAAACACACATGAAGGGAGGTACTGAAAGCCCAATAGGAGAGCCTAACTTCGAAAGGACTGCGTGATAAGTGAGAGAACTACTCAGAAGCTAACTGCCACTTCACACTTTCATGCGAGGCAGGTAATGGGGATCCCTATCATTGCCCGCCTAAGAGAAACCGAGACCATGGACGGCTCATACTTTGGATAGCTTTCACTTCGGACCCTCTCCCGGGGCACTAGGTAGTCACTCTTAGGAGTAGAGCTTGAGTTAAGCCCCACTCTTAATGAAAGCACCCAATGATAGGTACCTAAACCCGATAGGAAAGCCCGATTAAAACTAGCTTGATAGGTGAGAGAACCTCTCGAGCTTAAATACCACACTACACTTTTATATGTGGAACCAGCGTGGGATCATATCCCATCAAGTTAGATTCTAAATTTAGGGTTATTCGATGTCTTTTAGCAAATATTTCTATTTTATACCCTTTCCCGGTCATGCTTCATGATGATTTGGCTCACTTTTAGACACATAATAATGTTTGAACATGTAGCACTTGTGTGCTTCAAAATGGGCGTCTGAGGGTTTATCTAGATGCGTGGCGAAGGAGGTTGCAGTGACTTGCAATTGTTGCGCTTAATCCTGGTGTGATAAACACTGACATGCTCACCTCATGCTTTAGCGACTCACATGCACTTTATACGAAACACACACGAAGCATGATATCTTTCTTTTTCCTTATTAATATATGAAGCTTTGTCCCAAAATAATGCTTTTTTTTTTTTAAATAATAATATCAATCTAATACGTTTTGAAAAAAATGCATGTTAAAAGGCATGATGTTAAGTATTAAACTCAAATTCTACAAGCTTGAACTTTTAGGAGAGGTGAGATGAGGTAATAATCTCAAACTAGTGTGTTAGCATCCAAACCAAGTAGTTTGGTGAATAAGATTTTACATTTTTAAAAATAAAACCGTAGTTGACACCTCTGCTGCTGCTTTATACCAAACACCTGAAGCATGGTATCTTTCTTTTTTTAATCCCTTACAGTATATATTTCAGCTCTTTATTTTACTTCTTCTGTCTACTACTTACGATATTCCATTGAAACAATTTAAATGCATGCATGTCAGTGAAAAGAAAAAAACTTGATGACATCAGGCTCTAGAAATATACATGAGTCTTTTAAAAGTAGAATTGGGAATATGGGCTCGGCCACTTTAGCTGCACATTTTTGAGGGTCGGGCTGAAAATGATGGCTTTGAATAGAGTTGGGCTGATGGCGACTCCGAAATAGGTCAGTAGCATGTGGGGCAGGCGGGTTGATCTGCTGGCAGTTTGACGTTTTTATTATAATTTATGACTGCGTAATATTTAATTGTTAATAATATTAGTTTTTATATTATAAGAAAATAGTTGTTTATAGACAAAATAATAGTTATTAAATAATTATTTTTATAAAATAAAATATTATTAGTATAGGCAAATAATTAAATAAATAAATAAATATAACTAAAATAATTTATTTTAAGCCAAATCTTTCAAGAACAACAATAGAATTATTAGTATTTTAACATAAGAATTTTATTTTACAAAATATAAAATTTTTTAAAATTGTTATTTATTTATTTTTATTTTAATGTCGTTCAACTTTTAATATGTGACACGCATAGAATCGAGTTGGTAACATAAAAGTGGGTCGATGGGCTTTGCCATTTAGCCAGCGGCTTGAATGGACTTGGCCGGATTTCGGCTATATTTAAAGAGTACATTGAAGCCCGACCGATCATGTCTGTAAGACAAATTTTAGAAGGGATTTGCCTTAAAAAGCTTGGGGATAGATATGAAGCATAGTATCAGAGACCAAAGCATCAAGAAAGTAGGAGTGTCTAAGATTTCCCTTTGTGGAGCGTTCCACATGATAAAATCATTTTATTTAACATTTTTTTTCCTTTTCCCTAATACTTTTCAAGTTCTCGATAGAACCGTAGAGTTGTATCTTAAGGAACATTCCTTCTATAAAAGCAGGGTGCTTTATGGAAATGAAAACTATAGAGTCAGGTTTGATGAACACGTATCACTTTGCAGTGTTTCTGGGCCAAGTAATTAGTAAAATTGACTAAATCATAAAGAATGAGAAGCAAATATCCATGTTAATATAACATGATAAATCAATATAAAATCTATAAATTTGACAATATAGCTGGCTAGAATATCTACCGTTTCAGTTCTTTAACATATTGATGATCGTAATATGATATCTTATTTGATCGAATAAAACTGCACAATTTGGTCGTCCCTCCACACAAATAAAAGCGTCGCAATAAGATTGTGAAAAACACCGCGTTTCTCACATGACTCCCCCATTTCACGAGGCTCGAGGCAGCTGGCCAATCTCACGAATCCAGCGTGGCGGGACGACGGCGCGTCTCTCAGTATTTGATTTTGATGGAGGCATATCGTAATCTCCCTCTTCTAAGCAGAAGCTTTCGACTAATTCATGATAACTCTTCTCTACTTTTTTATTGTGATTCCTTAAATTAAACAAAGCCAAAGTTTGTAAAAACTCATTATGATCAGTTCTTAGGGTAATCACGTGGGTGATCCATTAATTCCTTGGAATTACAGTAGTTATGACGAAAAATTGTTTGATTTGTAATGATGTTGTAGGAAATGGTTCATGAGATAATACCAAAACTTGGGACATTGAAATGAAAACCATGGTATGGGAACTGTTGGATATGTTAAAAATACATTTTACGGCATTTATCTATTGGAAACTCTTGAGTATTCCCACAAGATTTCATGAGCATCAAAGTAGGTGGTATCTTAGGATGCGTACCCAGGTGACCATTGGATCAGTTTAGACTCAAGGGACCTGTGCTGAGATCAGATATTGAGGCTTTAGCTTGTTCCCTGGGACTTCCCTGGTTCCCTGGGGATTCTGAGACTGACAAATATCACGGGCAGGAGCATATTTATTTACACTCAGACACACAGCCCAGTAGAAGAAGCATTTGCTTTCAGGAGTGAGATTTTTATTTTGTTTTGGAGAAAAAGGAACTGTCCAGGTAGGTGCGAGCTTGGGAGGACTTTTTTGAAGCTAAGGATTGGGAAGAAAGAAAAACCTACGCACCACGGAGCTGCTGCTCGTTTGCGCAGTGATGGTTTGGACGAAAACGTGGACCTTGGGATATGGAATGACAAATTCATTTCATTTTCATAGTGTGTATTTTAAGAATGAAAAAAAAAAAAGTTTTCATGAATCTCGGGTAAAATTTTGATGTCTATTGTATACGATGTGTGTGATTCATATTCTTCAAATAGATTAGAAGATGGTGTGAAGGAATATATAAAGGAAAAAAATTTATTTTGGTATCATGGTATGATTACTTTGTCGGTGCAATTAGCGTACTTGTATGATTCTTTTGTTCGACAAAGCTTAAAAAATATAGGAGCTTGTTTGGTTTGCTTGTGTTGATTTAGTCGTGGGGGGTAATATATAACTAAAGTGTTTAGCTCCTTTGAAAAAAAAGGAAGTAAAACAAGAATTTACTTTTTGTTATTTTTTATTTTTACGGCTTTGCCATCTTAAATAAAACCCATATGTCTGAGGATTGTGATTTATATCTTTGAAGTAGTATCAAGCTAATTTTTACAACTATACTCCCTTCAATTAGATTTCTATTTCCGAAAATGGGCGAGAAGGAATTTAGAGAAAAGAGCTTTACTAACATTTGTCGGCGATACTTAGTTTAAAATGAGCAAATCCATGAGTTATTTGTAGAATTAACCTTTTTAAATGTGCAAAAAGACACTTTTTTGAACAAATATGATATGGGAGATGGAGTTAAAAATGGTCAATTTGTTACATTCAAGGGCTTTTTTGGTCCAAATATGACATTTTCAAGGATTAGTTTGTAAGTCATTTTTCCAAAATATTTTGAGAGATTTTCTTCAGAAATATTTGGTTAAAAAGACATCAAAATACCCTTAATCCATATGAATCTAACATCTCATATGCATTATTATTATTATTATTATTTTTGAAATCTCTTATTTTGAACAAAATGCTATTTTCTATTTCATGTTGCGAAAGCTTAGTATGGACAATTTTACATTAAAGTGAAATTGATGAAGGGTCGAATTTCAAATTTTGGGTTTTTAGAAGGTCATTTAATTCCCCATTTAAAGACAAACCAAAAATTGCCGGAAATATAACCTCTTACTTTGATAATCTTTAAAAAACTTGCAGATTAGGACCAAAAGCCACCTCGAAGGTGTCTCTCCCACGCCAGCCACATTTCTTCCCTCCGACTCCTGGTGTTGGTTTGTGAGGGAGGAGGATTTTGTTCAGAGAAAAAAAGCTAATCCAAGACTTTGTGACCTTGCCTCCTTGGGATCACGGTGAGCATTTATGCGTATTAGAGAGTGAGACCACCATTCAATGGATGTGAGATGAGCAATTGAGATTGAAAGTAAGGAGGGGTGAACACGAGAGGAAGTTCAGGTAGTTTGTAACAAAGAAGTTGTTGGAATTACAAGGGGCTCATGGAAATTTGAAAAAGAGAGAATTCGTTGATGTTTGAAGAAAAAGGATCTTTGTTAGAGAAGGTTATTTGTCCTTGAGAGCCTAAGGAGTTAAGTCGAGGTTCTTAGATAAGTAGTTATTTGTTACAGACAGCGCCGTCAGTGTTAACTTAGTGAGAATTAAGTCAATGTTCTTTTAATAAATAGTTATTTTGTCAAAGACTTAACTACTATTAAGTTATAACTTTGAGGGATTTAAAACTAAGGTTCCTAAATGGTGTTATTTGGTGCGGACTTATGTCATTTAGTTTACAACTTGAAGAGGGTTAAGTCAAGGTTATTGTATCAGTAGCTATTCAGTCCAAACTTAACTACCGTTAAGTTATAACTTGAAAGGGGGTTTGAAAACCAAGGTTCTTAAAATCGATGGCTATTTTATTTGAACAACTATCATTTGATTACAACTTTAAGGGAGTTCAATCAAAAGTTCTTTTATGAGTAACTATTTAGGTATAAGACTTAACCCTATTTTTGAATTATAATAACTTGAAGGGAGGTTAAGTATTAGGTTCCTATGCATCATTAGTTATTTTATTAGACTTAACTATGGTGAGAAGTTACAAATTAAAAGATGGTTAAGTCGAGATTCTTACATTAGTAGCTATTTATTTTTAGACTTAACTATCATGAGAGTTACACAACACGAAGGGTTGAGATGTCACTATACTAATGCGTTTTAAATTGGAAAGATGTGGAGGATCAAATCTAAAGATAATCTATGACTGAGGAAGAGTTGGAATAATAAGAAGGCTCGACGTAAGGACACGAGGGAAATGAGAAAAAGTTGGAGGAAAATAAAAGCAAACTATGGGTGGTTAGAAGGGATTAAACATCGAAATGAAAACATTTTATCTTTCTTTGGTTTTTAACAAACGGTTATATTTCATATTTTCCTCAGTTGTCTGCCCCAAACGGATTCCTTTAATCAAGAATGCCATTTTCTGTTTAATTCGATTTAATCTATTTTAAAGTGACTGAGAGCTCGATTTAAACCAAGGCTTGAGTACCGTGAGAATAAATTGCAAAAAATAGAACATTATGATGCGATATAAAATAAATAAAAATAATAACATAATACTATGACCAAGGATTGCAAAGTGAAGATATAAGTGATGTTTCCTCTCCAAAAGGAATGAAATCATATTAGGAGGAGGATAATTAAGGAAGAAAAATTGTTTTTCTCAAGAGCGAGATGAAGAAGCGGAAAGAGATGAAGAAATTAGGAAAATATGGAAGAAGATTAGAGGTTGAAAGAGAGAAAACATTAGCTGTGAAGATTAAGAAACCTTATTACATTTAGTAAAACCAACAAAATTTTGTTCTTCGATAAAGAAATTTTTGTAGGATGGGTGGAGATAGAAAACATGTGCGAGGAGAGAACTCTTTACAAGCAATTTATTGTTCGTGGAGATCTCTGCGGTTCTTTGTTGGCGATTAAGTCTTGGTGAAATGGATGGCTTCGGATGATGTTTCTCCTATATATTTTGTGGAGTACATGTTTGAGAGTCGAGATGGCGAAAAATGGTCCACCCGGCGGGGCCCGATCTTTGGGATTGCGACGGAGTTCTTGCACCAGTCTTGTGGAGAGAGGAAATTTCTCACGATAGTGCTGGTATTTGATATGGGCGATGTTAAACAAGCAGTGGTCATGGATGTCAGGTTGACACCTTGGGGATATCGGCCTGGGAAGGCAGATACAAACGATGATAAGATTAATGAGAGCGAGGGCGGAGGAGAGAGAGGAGAAGGTGCCATTTAGAATATGTGTGCTTAGAAACTGCATATTGGCGAGAGAGAGGTGCTTTCTTTTTGTCTCTCGAAGCGATACCATGGGCCTTAGACGGGGTTGTCGTCTTGTAAATGAAGGAAACTAGAAGAGAAGGGAAATCTTTAAAGTGAGCAAGTCAGAACGCTTTTAGCCTGGAGCTGAGTGATACATTAAAGATTTTGTCTACCTCAGCCCCATTGTTTGCGGTGATGCTTGAGGCCATGGATACCTCAGAGTAGGAGGAATGAGGCTCAAACCTTTTGTTGTTTGCCATTTACTGGAGATCTTATCCAAGTCATCTGGTTGGTGACCTGAATCTACGAGGTTAAAGTGGGGAGATTTTAGGACCGAGATGACATTTCACCTGAACCTTTGTTGTTTTGCAATGTTTTATCTTTTTCAGCCTCAGAATCTTCTTCCATATTTTCCCTTCTTCATCTTCTTTCTGTTTCTTCATCCTCGTCTTAGAGAAAAATAATTGTTCTTAACACTTTTTTTCTCCATGATTACTTTTTGAGAGAGAAACATCACTTATATTCACTTTGCATCCTATCATAGTATGTTATTATTTTTATTTATTTTATATTGCATCATAATGTTCTATTTTTTTATAAATTTATTCTCACGGTACTGAAGCCTAGAAGCCTAAATTGAGCTCTTAGTCACTTAAAATATAGATAAATTGAATTAAGCAAAATGTTGATTTGATTAAAGGAATAGTTTAAAAGGGACAACTAGAAAAAAAATTACAAATATAACCGTTTTGTTAAAGCAAGAAAAGATAAAAATGTTTTCATTTCGTAAGTTTGTAACCACCCGCAGTTGCTTTTTATTTTCCTCGACTTTTCATTTCTGTGTCCTTCGTTGAGCTCTTCTTATTATTCCAACTCTTTCTGTCATAGATTATCTTTGGAATTTGATCTCCATCTTTCAATTTAAAACCCATTGAGCGCAGGAGACATCTCAACCCTTCGGTGTTGTAACTTGATGATAGTTAAGTCTAAAATAAATAACTACTGATGTAAGAATCTTGACTTAACCATCTTTAATTTGTAACTTAACGATAGTTAAGTCAGACAAAATAACTACTGATTTAAGAACCTTAGTTTAACCTCCCTTCAAGTTATAACTTAAAAATAGTTAAGTCTAGACTAAATAGTTACTGATAAAAGAACTTTGATTTAACCCCCTTCAAGTTGTAACTAAATGATAGTTAAGTCCAAATAAAATAATTTCTTGATTAGAACCTTGGTTTAAACCCTTTCAGATTATAACTTAATCTAGAGTAGTTAAGAAGTTTGGATTAAATATCTACTGATAAAATAACCTTGACTTAACCTCTTTCAAGTTGTAACTAAATGATAGTTAAGTCTAGGACGAATATGCGATTTAGGAACCTTAGTTTAACCCCTTCAAGTTATAGCAATAGTAGTTAAGTCTAGACAAAATAACTATTGATAAAAGAACATTGACTTAATTCTCACTAAGTTGTCACTTGATAGTTAAGTCGAATAAATAACTACTTATACCAGAACCTTGACTTAACTCCTTTGGGTTTCAAGGACCTGACCTTCTCCTAACAGATCCTTTTCTTCAAACATCAACGAATTCTCTTTTTCAAATTTCCGCCAGGCCTTGTAATTCCAACAACTTTTGTTACAAAACTCTTTGGAACTTCACTCTTCGTGCCCTCCATACTTTCAATCTCAATTGTTCATTCACCCTGCATTAGTTGGTGGAGTCTCACTCTCTAATAATGAGAAATGCTCACTCCCGATCCGAGGAGGCGGTGTCGCAAAGTCTTTGGATTAAGGGCTTTTATCTTGAACAAAATCCTCCCTCCTGAAACCAGAATTGAATGAGGAGTTGGAGGAAGAAATGGGATTGGTGGACGAGACACGGAGACATTTTGTCGAAAGTGGTGTTTTGAAGGTTATCAAAGTAAGAGGTTATATTTGCAATTTTATTTGTCCCTTTAAATGGGGAATTAAATGACCTTCTAAAGCCAATTTGAGGTGACCCTTCATCAATTTTTATCTAATTTTGACAAATTGTCACGTCTTGTTTCCTTGCAACATGAAATAGAAAATAGCATTTTGTTCAATGGGGTTATATTTCAAAATAATAATAATAATAATAATGCATATGAGATGTTAGATTCATACATTTAAGGGTATTTGATGTCTTTTTAACCAATATTTCAAAGAAAAAAATCTCAAAAATATTTGGAAAAATGCTTCATGATGAAATTTGGCTCACTTTTCTGACACATAATAATGTTTGAACAGGTAGCACCTTATTGTGCTTCAAAATGGGCAATCGAGGGTTTATCTAGATCTGTGGCAAAGGAGTTGCCCAGTGGACTTGCAATTGTTGCGCTTAATCCTGGTGTGATAAACACTGACATGCTCACCTCATGCTTTGGCAATATGCACTTTATACCAAACACGGAAGCATGGTATCTTTCTTTTTCCCTTGTTAATATGAAGTTTTGTCACGAAAATAATACTTTTTTTAAATATCAATCTAATACGTTTTTGAAAAAATGCATATTAAAAGGCATGATGTTAGTATTAAACTGGAATACACAAGCTTGAACTTTAGGAGAGGTGGTCATTTAATAATGTAATAAAACAGTATGTTCTTTATGCTTAGTAGTTGGTAGTAGATTTTACATTTTTAAAAATAAAGCAAGTAGTTACATTTTCTGCTGTTGCTTTATCAAACACGCCAAACACACAAAGGCATGGTATCTTTCTTTTCAATCCCTTAATTATATATTTGACTCTTTATTTTAGCTATTGCATACACTTCACTTTACCAATATTCCATTGAAACAATTTCATGCATGCATGTCAAGTGAAAGAAAAACATGATGACATCGAGCTAAAATATACATGAGTCTTTTAAAAGTAGAGGTGGGAATATGGGCTCGACCCACTTTAGCCTGCATTTTTTGATGGTCGATTTCGAATGAATGTTTGAATAGGCCCCAGGCCTGTTATTTCTTCGAGTGGGTCAGGTAGCATATTGGGGCTTGGGCGGGTTGGCTGTGGCCCATTTGACCCATTTTTTATTATAATTTTTAATGGCTAACGTAATATTTTCTAATTGTTAATAATATTAGTTTATATTATAAAAAATAGTTGTTTATAGACAAAATAATAGTTATTAAATATTATTTTTTATAAAATAAAATAGTATTAGTATGACAAATAATTAAAATAAATAAAATAAATACATAACTAAAATAATTTATTTAAATAATGTCTTTTAAATTTATACTTGATAAATTATTAGTATTTAACATAAATTTTTATTCTACAAATATAAAATTTTAAAATTGTTATTTATTTATTTTTAATTTTTAATATCGAGTCCTTTTGATATGTGACCTGCATAGAATCGAGTTGGGCTAACCAAAAGTGGGCTCAAATAAAAGTGGGTCCACAATGGGCTTTGCCCATTTTTGCCACCCGGCAGAATGGACTTGGCGGATTTCAGCTATATTTAAAAAGTACATTGAAAGCCGGCAGTCATGTCTGTTAGACAAATTTGAGAAGAGTTGCCTTAAAAAGCTTGGGAATGAATCTGAGCATAAACTATAGAGACCAAAGCATCAAGAAAAGTAGGAGTGTCCTAAAAATTTCCAACGTAGGCTGTTCCACATGATAAAATCATTTTGTTAACATTTTTCCTTTCCTAATACTTTTCAAGTTCTCGATAGAGCGAGTAGAGTTACATATCTTAAGGAACATTCCTTCTATAAAAACGAGGTGCTTTATGGAAATGAAAACTATAGAGTCGGGTTTATTGAACCGCGTATCACTTTGCGATGTTTACCGATAAACAATTAGTAAGTGTTAAATCCTTAAACAGGGGGATCTGTTGCTAAAAACCATAAAGAATGAAACAATATCCATGTTAATATAACATGATAATCATTATAAAATCTATATATTTTATAATATAATGACTAGAATATCTGCATTCGATTCTTTAACATATTGATGATCATAATATGATATCTTATTTACGATCGAATAAGCACTGTTCCCAAGATGATCTATTTTTTTTTTCTGCTGCAATGGCGTCGATAAGATTGGCCAAGAAAACCACCCGCGTTTCTCATGACTTCCCATTACAAGGGGCTCCGAAGGCGGCTTCAATGATCACTTGAATCTCCTGTGACAACTTTAGTACCCTAAGTCATTCTAATTCAAATGATATGATCAAAGTTTGTTATGTTTATATGGCTATGGTAGGTAAAAATGTAACCTAAATACCTTTTTTTTTATGGATAAATATCGATATACCCAAATGCCAACTAAAACATACAACCCTTAAAAAAAGGAAAATTAGTGAATACTATGAATGTAAAGGGGTCTTTGTCATGCATGTCTCTTTTCCAATTGAGTTTTATGTTATCCTTGTCCGGTGTATGAAGGTTTGAAGGCGTTCGAGCGGCACGTGTACTCTACATCAAACAATATGTTAAGGTACAGTTGACTAAAAATTTTGATCAGTGACACTCATTAAAACAGTGATGCGAGCAGGGATATTATTTATTCTTTCAAAAAAAAATTATTTATTACTTAATATGTCTACCAAAGTGGTATTCAAACGACATCTTATAACGTTGAAAAATGAGCAACCGTTATCATGCATGTATAGAAGGAAATGTAAATATTCCAAATTGATGTAGGTGAAATTAACTGCATGATATCAAATCAAAATAAAAACAGAATGTGACTCATGAAATTAGCATATTTGAATTTAAAAACCAGCATATAATGCATGATTAATAATCATACTTCTTTTACTAAGAAATTAACCATAGAGCTACATCGATTTTGCACAAATTTGGTTTTGTTACTTACTAAATCAATCAACACAATCAATGAGCCAAACTATATATCTATTACAAATAAAAACTAATAATCTACAAAATCGTAGCACGCATTGATAAAATTCAATTCGACAAGGAAGACAAAATGCATAACAACTACATAATGGTATAAGCTGCATCTTTTACTTTACACTCACATTATCATCTAAACAATTTATGGAAATTTGGGATAGCTCTAGAAGTCTCTTACACCCACCATTTGGGATATCTCACAGGGTCTCTTTACACCTGAAATTCGGGATATCTCCACAAGTCTACACCCACATAGAAATTTTAGATAACTCCACGGGTCTCTTACACCCCTGCTTGAAATTTAATTTCTCGCTGTATCTCTTACACCCACACGAAATTTGAATTTCTCCTCCAGGTCTCTTACACCCTGAAATTTAGGATAGCTCTAGGGTCTTTTACACCCACACGAAATTTGGGATCCCTCCAGGGTCTCTTACACCACTTTGAAATTTAGGATCTCTCCAGGTCTCTTACGCAGGTATAAATTTAGGATAGCTCCGGGTCTCTTACACCCACACGAAGTCGGATCTCTCGGGTCTCTTACACCCACACGAAATTTGGAATAACTCCTGGGTCTCTTACACCCCTGCGAGAGGACCGGGATTATCTGAGAGCCTACGA
Source organism: Tetrastigma voinierianum (assembly GCA_016808115.1). Classification (NCBI taxonomy): domain Eukaryota; kingdom Viridiplantae; phylum Streptophyta; class Magnoliopsida; order Vitales; family Vitaceae; genus Tetrastigma; species Tetrastigma voinierianum. The sequence goes on along the minus strand of JAEQBH010007862.1, from coordinate 8,073 downwards.
AAGAAGAATCGGTTTCAAGTATAGTAGCGATTTTGAGATTGAGGATTGTTGTGTTGGAGTTACAATAATTGCGGCTACATCTCTTAGGCGAAGAGATCTTCAATTAGTTCAATATGTCCAATCCGGAGTCTCGGAGATGAAGGAGTCTCGGATCCATAGGGATTCCAAGCCCTCTCGATCATGGGAGTGAAATAAAAAACTCGAGAAAATTCAATTTTTAAAAGGGTAAAGAAACGGTAATTTCCGTGGAAAATCACGAAAATTTCTAGATCTTGGATGGCGAAATGGACTTCACCATTGGAATCGTCGCGAAATCTAGCTACCCGTCGGTCAGGAGCCGGTTAAATTTCATTTTTCGAGACACCGAAAGTCACGAGGGACACTTGGCACAGGTTGAGCGGCTTATATTGAACCATGTGTCAAGTAGAGAACAAGTCAAACACAAGCCTAAGTGGGGCCCATGTGTGACATGTGTCACCACTTGATAGGAATGAAATCCAAAGTTATGGATAAGAGGATAAGAAAATCCAAGGGAGCCAAAAGGAGGTTGACACATGGAAGTGAAAAGTCTGAGATTAGCATCATCTTTTAACGAGGTTCTGCCATATATTGATAGAGCCTCCATTTCTATCGCCATCTACACCCATGCTTGAGGGGATGAATCGTGGCGACATTATGCTCTTCTAAGTGTAGCTTTGGTTTGATCCCTCTTGAGTAGATAAAGTTCCCATGTGGGGAAATATTTAGCTGATTAATCATTGCTTCTAGAGTATAGGGTTAGAGATGAAGTTCCAAATTGTGCTTACCCATCATTACCATTGAAGGCGTGTGACTCACGGAAACCCATACCACCTTATTCCCTTCTTAAACGGAGGGTGTTCCATTTAATCCGATTGAATGTCCTTCCCTCTTTTTTTAGGTACCCACGCGAGAAGGTTCATCGTTCTCTCGACTCTTGACATTGAGAGAATGTGATAACAAAAGAGCTCATCGAAAAGTAGGAATGGCTTGGGCAATTGTCTTTATCAATACTTTTCTAGCAGGAGTAACTTTGCATGCCACCCAGCAGGTCTGTTCCACATCCTTTCCCAGAGAAGGAAGCGAATCACTCTTTTATTTCTACCAATAAGAGAGGGTAATCCCATATACTTCCCAGTGTTCAGAAGGGTAAACACCCTTAGTCTTTTCGAGATACTCAGTCTTAGGGTCTCGTAAACATTATTATTGAAAAGATACAAACTTTTCAAGGTTCATTGCTTGTCTTGATATGCTCTCACCGCATTTCCCAGAATATTACGCATTTTTTAGAACATCCTTGTTGTCACTGGCATTAAAGAAAAGAAAGCCATCGTTAACAAATAACATATGTGAGATACTAGGGGCACCTTTACTAATATGGCAGCCATGCAGATCACCCCATTTCTGCCTCCTTCAGCATTGCAGAGCGACCCTCAGCATAGATAATGAACAAATAGGGTGATGTGACCTTGGCGTAGGCCACGTTCGAGAAAGATAGGCCCAACTAACTCACCATTTACGGAGACATGATATTGAATTGTAGACAAACAAAGCGTATCATATTTACAAAGTGAGGTCGAGCCCGTTTTTTAGATATTTTTAAAACGAGTTAAAATAAAAAAGTTGTTTAACGAGCTAAATTGATAAACCACTATACCCACCCGATCTCTTAACTAACTTGATATAGGTCTCATTAGCAAATAAATAAATAAATAAATTTAAAATAACAAACAAAACAATTTATTAAATATAGTAATATTTTCATCTTTTATATGTTTGGGAGTGGGATGAGGGAGATGATCTAGGAGAGGAGAGAGGGTACGTGGGTCTCACATGGGGGGTCATTTTGGTAATATAATTTCTGGATTCAACCTCATGTTTTTTTTGTAATTTTGATAGTTGTATTACATGTTTGGATTATTTGAGAAACTAGATTTCTATTTAATTCCCCGAATAAAAAAAATGAGTGAATATCCCCTAAGTTGTCGAAGAGATAGCTGTGGGGAAATTTTTGTCGAGAATGTCGAGGTTAAGTTTGTAATTTTAACGAGGAATTTTGGCCCACTTTAATAAAGCCTATCGGAAAAAGGAGGAAAAATAAAAATAAATAAATAATTGCTTGTCGTTCTGAGAGAAATTAGTGGAGCATGAACCTATTACTATATAATTAGCGTAAGTGGTGAGGCCATGGCAACCATTGCTGGATTTGGAGGAGAAGTTTTTGTCGTCAGTGATGGCATTGTGTAGCCGGGCCGGCGGCCGGGCGTGCTCATCAGGGCGTCGGCAAGGGTCTTGGGCGGGCCACTAGCCTAGAGGCGGCCAGAAAGCCACTCCCAGTCGTCGGTGTTCGCGATCACGGGACCGCCTCACCTCTCTCCATTCAGGGCTCTCATCGGAGTAGATTCTCATTGTCGGACTCACGTGGTTCCTCCTCAGATAAAGCACTTCTTCATGGCCGATCGATGTGGTCGGTGTTTGGTTTATTTCCTCGGTTATGATCTACATTGTTAGCGGGGTTGATATTTTGTGTTTTTAAAGCTGGATTCATTGTTGATTGTATTATTATCTTGCGAATTGATCGCAGCGATTTGTACATCGATTGGTGTATTCTTTATTGTGAATCTAGATAATTGAATTTGTTGATTGGTCGGAGTTCGGTTTTCTACTCATGATCCACTTTCCTTTCGTTAATTAATGCATTTGTGCTTTTTGTTTAATGTTGATGAATTGTGTTTGTCTCCTTTTGATTCTGCATGTATGTTTGAATGTGGCTGCGGCTATGCTATTTAGCCCATTAGTGATTTTGATTTTAAATTAGATCTTGGCATTATGTTGGTTAATACGTTATTAAGGCATTTCAAAGAAAAATGCAAGTTATTTCTCAAACTGATCATGTGGGAGTGAAATTATAATCATAAAGATGAGATTGTAAGCTATTCAAATTGATTCCAAGCTGTATGGTATATTTGTCCATTTCATTTACTTTTTTGTTGGGAGAGAACCACGCATTTACTTCAATGGTAGATGAGCACATGCTCAGCTCAACTAGTGGGATGTCATCTCTGATTATAGGGACAATATTTTTTGCAGCAATGTATCAACTGTTTGGTGAACACGGAGAGAAAAAAATTGTGTAAAATTGAAGGTCTTTTACCATTCCTCTTTTGAACTCGGGTTGTGGCATGCCATCTTTAATAGTAAGGAAAGATTGGTGGAGCAATGTTACGATTGTTGGCTGAACACCAAGGAAGCTTATTGTGTAAATTAAAGGTCTTTATCATCTTGGTTCAATTTTGGGATGCCATCTTTGATATAAAAATCTTATCTTTGAGATGTAATTTTATTGAAGTGTTTTTGTTGTTGTTTCACAGTGTCACAGAGATCACTTGAAAGGTCAGAGATAGGATTCTTCTTTGGGTGTAAGCTACCTCTAGGTGAAAAGGGCCTTGGTTCTAGTTATGTATTGGTTATTACTTATTAGGGAATCATGGCGTTGCAGAAATTAGATTCTTGGTTCTAAGGATTGTTTACCCTTCTAGAGGTTTGGGAGATTCTCTCGTTTGATGCTTGAAGGATAAACTAGGTAGCTGATGTGGTGTGGCCAAGTGGGAGCCTTTTCGAGGTTTTTCTTTTGGGATTCCGCACTTCCATGAGTATTGTAGGTGGTATTCTGCTAGTTTGTGTAATCGGATGTTTCTCGGTGTTTCTGTGCAATACACTTGCACTATCTCTGCTCTCTTTTATGTCGGCGGAAGGATAACTCATAATTCCTTGTACTCTTCATTTTTAAACTTGTTGCAAACTTCCTAAAGGAAAACCAAATACTTTAATTCATTTTGTAGAGGTCAAATAGTAGTGTTGAAGAGTTGGCACGTGCCGTGATGGAAAAGAAGCTGTGCATTTCAGATGTCATAGGAACTGAATTGAATACGCTTATTTAATTTTGCTTGAGTGTACCATGTGATATGTATATTATGTTATTTGAATTTTTTCATTAGATGAGTATCCTCATGTTAACATTTGGAGCTCTCTTCTTACATCATGATATGCATCCATCATGCCACAAAGTGCATAAATATCAAGAGAAAGCCAATTTATTTAAATCTAGCTCACAAATGAATCTATAAAAAAATTCTAGCTTACAAATGAAGGGTCTATATGCACTGTGCTTCCAGGTTTGTGTAAAAGATGGTATTAGATTTTGTATAAGATTTTCGGGTAAATAAAATATTGGCCAATCATTAAATGTCAGAGCATGATTCAGCATCATATTGATTATTTGATGGTAGTTGTGTTATTATAGTGTGCCTGATATTGAAAACATTCTTCTTCCTCATCATCTTATCATTATTTTACTTTAGATCAACACAATTAAAAGCATCTTACTTGACATCAATACTCATTTGAACTACATTGAGAGATTTCTTTGATGGGGGTAAATAGTCGAGGGAACCTTAGAATGATTCATTTTTGAATCTACATTTAAAAAATGGAAGAGAATCTACATTTAAAAAATGGAAGAGAATCTACATTTCAAAGGGTGGTAGGATGATTTTAATTCGGAGTACCCTGGCTAGCCTTTCCATTTATTCCATGTCCTTATTCCCTATCCCTAGATCAGTTAGAATGAGAATTGAATGAATTCAAAGGACTTTTTTATGGGGAGGAGGTGCGCTAGAAAGAAGACCTCACTTAGTAAATTGGGAGGTGGTTTGTCGAGACAAAAAGAGGAGGGATTGTGATAAAGAAATTGTTTATTCTAAATAAGGCCCTCCTTTGTAAATGGAGTTTGCGCTTTATGGTGAAATAGATTCCTTTGGCCATTTAATTAGAAAGGCATGGGGAGGATAAAGGGCGGTTGTGTACTCAAAATGGTGAGGGTTGGAGTTTGGAAAGAGATTGTAAAGGATGTGGATATGGTGGTGTAATGCTCTTGGAGGTGGTAATGGGAGCAGGTGCTTTTCGAAGGATAAGTGGTGTGGGTCAATGACTTTGTGTGATGCTTTCCCCAATCTATCTGTTGTTGCTGCTCACAAAGACGTCATGATTAATGAAATGTGAAGCCTGGATGAGGGAGGAGGATGTTGGAATCCTCTTTTTGTGACACCCTTCAATGATTGAGATTTGGAGGAAGTAAAGTTTTTTACTTGCCTTAGCTGGATGAAAGTGCAACCAAGTCAAGAGGACATCAAGGTGAGATGGGTGGAAGGAAAATTAGATTTTCTATCAATTCCATGCTTAAGTGTTGATTTTGCTTCTCATGGTTATTTCGTAAACATCATTTGGCAAACCCCAAGATACGCTTCAGAATATGCTTCTTGCTTAGAGGAAGCATGGGGAAAGGCCCCAACTCTTGACTAGATTTAGAAGAGAGGAAGACCTCGCTAATAGATGCTTTATTTGCAAAGGAAAAAGAAGAAACAATACACCATTTTATTTCATCAGGTGTAAATAAGGGTTTAATGGGACATCTTCTTCTATTTTTTGGTAATATTGGGTCCTTCCAGTTCCTTGTTTTACAAACTTGAAGATGGAGGCCTTCGTAGGCAAAAAAGAGCATAAAAGAGGGTCGGGCTTTATTTCTTTTTCGACTATATGGAAAGCAAGAAATAAAATCGCTTTGAAGATGCGATAATCGTCTATCCAGGTTTTCTTTGTGTATTTCCTTAAGGCCGAGACTACGTTATGCATTAAAGAAGGCACTACAACGCTGATTGAGTTCATTGAGTGGCTAGGATCTAAGTGATTTTAGCGTTTTTGTACTTTTCCTTTATGCCGAGTGTTTTCTGGGGTATGTCCACTTTTGGGCTGCCTCCCAATTGGTTGCTTTTGTGCTTTGTTGGGGCTGTTTTTTTGGCTATAGTCAGGTGTTTCAGGTCATGGTTTGTTCCTCACTCTCTTTGAATCGCCACTTTGGTGGCTCTCCTCATGAATTTATTCTTCTTTCTTACTTATCAAAAAAAAGAATGATTAATTTCTGAGATCCTATGGCCAAGAAGGTTTCCAAATAGTTGGATTGGTTGGAAGAAATTGTATTTATTCAGAAGGAGGTGACCACCTTGATTTAGTCTTGTTTAGTAAATGCCTGAACAAACTTAGATGGTTCATTTCTTTAAACTTATGTCAAGAAGGTTCCCAAATAGTCGATGGTCGAGTATACGCCTGAGCCTACTATGCATGGCTTCCCGAAGCAGAAATTCAATGTTTCGGTTGAGTCTCTTGTGGAGGGTGGGGGTGGGAGTGTTCAAGTCTTTGAGCTTAAGTTTAAGGAATGTATAGGTTTAGGAGAAACCTCTATAAGGAATGGGACTTAGTTTGAGAAACAAATCGTGGCACTTTCTCAAGAGGTGTAACTTATGGCACTCAGTGTTTAAGAGCATTTATGGTCCAGATTAATGGGAGAGATACCGGTTAATATGGTAAGGAAATCACATTGAAAAAAAAGGAACCCCATGAAGAAATGAAAAAGAAAAATCTAGTGTATTTGAGCTACACACTCGTAGTCCGCACTAATCGATTAGATCGTTACCTCAAGAAATCCTAACTCTCATTGACAAAAGGTCTTAACACGCCTTATCCAATCACTCATTTTACTTATAGCCATGCAGCGGTTTTTATGTATTCCTATGGAAAGGGAAAAATCAAAATATGCAAAAAAAAAAAAACATATGTATTGAAGTCTTCTTGTTAGAGCTTTAGTCTGTTTAACTTAGTACACCCCATTGCCTCATTACTTATCAATGTAAGTTCTTAAATCTCATTGGTAGCTTAACTTGGTAATGGAACTTCGCTTAGGAAAATTATGAGTTTGAACCTTGTAAACCATACCTTAAACATGTGTAAGCCTTGAGATTGCATTGAGGTAGTGTTATACTTCAACTCCAAGTTAGCTTTTATATATGTTATTATCCTATTAACTATAATAGATTAAGTTTTGTATAAATTAATAGTTAACACCCATACCAAACATTGATTTTGATAGTCGGTTTTATGCTTACCCAAAATATTTCATTGTTTAACATGGTCCAAAGCATCGCTTGAGACCATCATGAATCAAGACAAATTCTATGCATGTAGGTAATGGTCACAACAAGTCTCATGTTGAGTATCAAGTCATAGAATAGCTAAATTCTCACTTTTAAATGAGTTGCTTAACTTATCTAACTTGTGAGCCTCAATAGCTTGACTCACATCCCAAGGGGTGGGAGGGGTGGTAAGCAAGTGGGTGTGGGAAGGAAGAACAAAGAATCTCTGCAATATTTCACTATTTTCCTGCATTAATCAAGAAAAAGTTCCATATGTGATTCGGAATGACACTTCCTAATCACTTTGGATTTGCTGGCCAAAAATTCCATTCTATTGTCTCTGAAAAGGCTTCAAGGCTACTCTTGCCTAATTTAATTATGTTTCTCTCGAGGTCAGATAACCTATCAACTAACACTAGGTCTTTTGCTTCTCAGCTCAACCCCAAGCATTAGAGATGCTTTAAGATCCAAGAATCTCACATGCCTCCTAATTACCGGTAATTTCTACACTACCAAGCTAATTAGGTTGATTCATCTTTGTCTAGTTCTTTACTCTCTTCTCAGATCTCGCAAAGAACCACTCACCATATCGAGATTAGCTAGAAATCAAGATGTAAATAGATCCAAGCATGAATCAATGTATAACAACTACACAGAAACAATAGAAAAAGGAAAATTAACGAATAAATATAAGATTCATGTCCAAAATCAACCAAAACCCTAGATTACAAAGGTGTTAGAACATAATAGAGGTTTGATACATCATAAACTTAGGACAAAACATGAGAAAAAAGAAAGAAGAAACTCTAATGATCAAAATGATGGTGATTCTCGGATTTTTTTCCACACCTCATGATCTTCTCCCAAATCTTCATCAAAACAGCTCCTACAACCTTCTTCCGTTCCAAAGTTGCGGACAAAGTCCCCTTCCGCAGCCCTCCCGCTCCTTTGTCTTCTCTTTGGGCCTGAGCTTTAAAACCCCTTCAATTATGGGCCTCAAATGGGCTGAAAATCAACTGAAAACTGAACC
>JAEQBH010007861.1:0-88765 GCA_016808115.1 Tetrastigma voinierianum | reverse complement strand
TCTTTGTCATTAGATATTTAATTCTTGCACTTGATCGATTATGTATAACAACATAGCCCCCAAATGTATGGCCTAAATTTTTCACATGCAAACACTATTGCTAGCATCTCCTTTTTAGTAGTAGAGTAATTTTCTTGTTAGCCGTTAAGGTTTTGCATAGTAGATATTGTGAACCTTTTTCATCTTTACGTCTGTCGCTCCATTGCAAAACAACATCACACATGATTTCAAATTCTCTATTCAATCTGGTTTTGCTGCATGATGGGAGCTTCAACTAGTCTGAATTTGATTTCTTCAAATGCTTTGTGGCGGGGTTATCAAAAAAGAACTTATTATCTTTTTCAGCAATGCATAGTGATCACAGCAAGATTTTGAGAAATCTCGATAAATCTTCTATAAAATCAGCCATGTCTAAGAAACTCTTATTCCTTGGCGCAGTGGGTGGCATTGGGTTTCTTATAATTGAAACTTTTCTTGGTCTACTAAGCCACCTTTCTGAGAAATCATGTCTTGGGCAATTCATACCTTAACCATAAAATGGCATTTTCCCAAATTCGAGCAGATTTTGTCTTTGCACCTTTGAAATCTGCTCCCGGGTTATGCGGGCATTGTTCAAAGCGGATCCATACAGCGTAAAAATCATCCATGAAGATCTCCATAACTATACCTTAGATCAGAAAATATAGACATCATGCATCTTTGGAAGGTACTAGGAGCATTACCACAGTAATGGCATTCTCAAAAGCAAAGTACCAAATGGGCATGTAAAGTGGTTTCTCGATCTTCGGGTGCAATAACTTAATTTGGTTATATCGGGTATCCATCAAGAGAAACAAAAATGAGGTGCCCGCCAACCTATCGGCTTGTCGATCGATAGAAGGCGGGGAAAATGATCCTTTAGTTGCGGTGTTGATTTTTGTGGTCGATACACCCTCCATCCTATCACCCAGTTCTGTAGAATCTGGTTCATTCTTTTCATTCGATTCACGGTGATCCACTTTCTTGAACCAATGTGGGCTTACCCGAAACCTCGATATAACGCCTGCAAACCTGCATTTAACCATTTCGAACTAACTACAGTGACTTCTTTCTGCTTGGGTTGAGCCTCCTTTGATGCTCCTGAAGTTTTGCATTCTCTTCAATAATATTTTGTGCATACAAATGGAGGGGTGATACCTTCAGATCTGGTGTTAACAATCGCTTCCCTTGTACTCTTAAAATCACAAACTACGTTCTTCGACAGTCGAAATACGACGATAAGCTGTTTCTCTTACGGTTCTAAACTCATATTTAAATAATGGGCAATTCTTTCAATATTGTATGCACTAGTTTCTGCTCCCGATGCATTTTTGTTTGCTTATTTCATCTTATTTATTTTCATTTTATACTCGAAGTGTTTCCTTGTTAAAACAAATTTGAATGAAGCACGTCACAATCAGCTCTCAAGATGCTTGAAAATTCATCCTCAAATTCATTATTAAGATTGTTAGATAAATGCAATCGAATTCAATTCATCATTGAAAAAGCTATTATTTCTTCTGACCAGCCTGGCTGGCACGCCCTTAACATTAAGGATGTTCAGGCTCTATTAATATTAAAATACCTTTACTTCATCCCCAATTCTAAGTATCGAGTTCACACCATGCATCGCCAATCAAGGCTCTTGTTGCTAAAGAAAAGGCCTTCAAACAACAAAGGAACTTGGGTATCTTCCTCCATCGCATGATAACAAAATCCACTGGAAAATAATTTTAACCTTGACGAAATCATCTTCCGGAATGCCCTCCCAGTTTGTGCCATTGATCCTCGACCATCTGCAATGTGATTCTTCAGTAGGTAAGTTCCCCAAACTTAGTCTCTGCACTACTAATAGAGGCATCAAATTTATATAGCACGAATCACATAAAGCTTTTGAATTCATATTTCCTATGGGGGAATGGTAAAGCTATGATCTTTGTCTTCTTTGGGAGCTTCAATGGATAATGCTTGCAAGTAGCAGTCAAGTTAACTACTCCTCCTCAACTATCCTTTCTTTCTTGCTCAGTATTCCCTTCATAAATTTTTTCATAAAATGTTTTGACTATCACTCTCTGAAATGGGATATTTATTTCTATTTTCACTTGAAAATATCTAAGAATTTAGCGCTCTTCTCTTCTTGACTTGAGAGTCTTTGTGGGAATGGTCTGCGGGTGTATACGTGTACTCAACTACTTCTTTTAGTACTTCTTTAATTTGTTCAATACGGCTATTCTTCTCTTCTTTTGATCTCTTCTTCTGCACTTTCAAATCCTTCTTTCTTTCCTATCTTTTTATTGTTGCTCAAATCCTTCCCACTTCTTAAGCTGGTGCCATCGATCTTTTGGGTTCTGCGTGTCACTAGGGAATGTACACTTGCTCTGATTTGGCATATTCAGGGCCAGTTGCCACACTTATTGTCTCACAATTTTCGATGCGAGGCATAGCATTTTAAGCTGTGTAGTGTCGAGACTTGAAAGCTGTAGATCAGTTGTTCATGGGTGTAATAACCTCTTATTATCCCTATGAGTGCAACATTTGTTCTTCAAATGGTTGGGTTCTCACTTGATACGATATTCATTTACGCTCACCTCCTTGATCACTGCTTCTTCGGAACCTTACAGGTATTGATATCCTTGTTGAGGATATTATTTTGCCTTAGGTCGGTATGTGCCCTCACCATATGAAATTCTCATGGTTCCTCGATCTTTGGATTGTAATGTGTGGGCGAGTTAGGACCCAACTGAAACAGTAACTTCTTTTGCTGTTCCCATATATAACCTCTCGGCCTGCAAGAATCTTCTTCTTTTGGCACGTCGGCCCACTTCTTCTCATAAGTTCTCTTTCCCTTGCTCTATTTCATGGCTGGGTGTAAATCTTCCTCTCTTGTTTGTCCATCCATGCATTATGGCATCGACTTTGCCTCCATGGGTACATCATCTTGCTCATCTCCATGACCCTTTTCTCTGCTACTTCCTCTTGGCTTTCGGATGGACTTTCATATTGCATTTGCTAAGTCTTATCGGATCTCTCATACCTCTTGTTCATTGTCTAATTCTCCGCTGTAAGTGAGTGATGGATAAACATAAACACAAATTTATAAAAACGTTATTACCCGGGGTATTTAATCTAATCACATTGATAATGCCATGAAACTTGTTTGTTATATTTTTTGCAATTTCTTGATTAACGTTTCTTAGTAAGTGAATTTCTTTAGTTTGATCCACATGATTACCTGCAGATATACGGTCGAACAAGTAATAAGTGGATTTAAGTCCGAATCTCGATCCACGGAGATCTCAAGAATTCTCGATCAACTACCTTGACTACTCAAGCTCTATACTATTTGAACTATGATAGTAATTGGTAATTCTATGCAACCTTTAAAATAATGAAAGAATAAAGATATGTAAACTAAGAACAAAATGAAATAATGCTTAAACTAAAATAAAAAAAATTAAAGAAATAGACTGATCAGTTAGCTTTTAAAGGGATGCATTGAAAATACAACTATTGTGAAACATCAATTCCTGCAAACAACTCTGTAACTTTGCTTCATGAACCTCAGATTTAGAATCCGTCCAAGGAAGATGGTAATGCCATGTAGTTTCTCATATGACGGTTCATCATCTAAATCTTCACTGCTTTCTTCTGAAGGCAGGATTAGATAACTACTTTAATACGTTTCTCTTGTTACAGGTATTTTCTTTTCAATACTTCATACCCGAACATGGTGTAAACATAGCTCTAAGACATAGGCTAAGCATGGGTTACACTATCTTGTTCTCATCCTCAAATTGGAGCAGTTCATTTCTTTTTCATGATTAGATCGCTTTAACACGAGTTCAGACTTCTTTGTTCGAATCGAGTGAACTCTGCTCATTTTTAATTGATAAGTCATTCAACTCATTCCTGGTTTCAAGTGAGAAGAAGATTTATCGATTAAAATTCCTGAGAGCCCATTAGATCCCGATATTAGGTTCGCATGCCCTTGAGAAATTGTTCAACTACTCTCGAGAATGCCTTCTGCATTGTCACTCGAGAGGGCCTCACGAAATCAGGCATGGAACAATCTATTACGGGTATAGGACAACGATATTTGGATCGAGATACAAATAAACAAAACCGGCAAAGCAGACCAGGCGCGATGGTTGAATTCCCAAAATTTGTTTGGACTTCAGCGAACGAGCGTGTTTGAAAATAACGTGCATTCGGCTTCAACTTCAGCAACTAACATCGGATCCGAGAAATTCCAAATGAAATAACAATCTACTCTAATCTAATCTCAAAATAACGACAAAACAAAGAAAAGCGAAAGATTAAAATACGCCCAGGCGCCGGCTGCAGGACTTCGTTACGGCGCGAGAGAGTTTGCTTTCCTTACATAGCGGTACTTATTTATAAGTTACGAGTTGAATAACTTCAATGCACTTTATACGTGGGTTTCAAAATAAAGCGCGTTTGTTTGTTCATGTTGCGACTCCATTTTGTATGTCGACCTTGACGATGTCGCGATCTTTCTTATTTGAGCTTCTCTTATCTGCATGTAGATTGTTTTGAGGTCGTGACCTTTCACACACATAGCGACTTCAATGTTCTACTTATGGTATTTTGATGTATGGCTTCAATCCTCGTGACTTCTTGTTAAAAACCTATGTTGATTTGATGTCGCGACTTCAATTACCGTGAAGCCGTTTACGTTGTCTGTCGCGAAGCTTTTATCTGGTCACGACTTGCCTTCAATACCCCTTGGATATGATGTCACGACCGCTAAATGACGTCGCAACCTTCTTTCCTTATGCTTGTTAGCCGCTGGCCGGCCGAATAGCGTCGCGACATCTTGATCAGTGTTGATGTCGCTACTCTTTCGCTTTGTCCATACCAGCCTCTATATTTGATGCTAAAATCTTTGCTTTCTGCTATTCGATTGTCACGACCTCATGTCGCTAAACTTCAGATACATGCGAGCCTGAGTGGTGCCCGACATAAATATGCTTTTCATTCGTTTCACGGTCGTCGATTTGGAGTTTACGTTTCGCGACCTTGGTGTGATTCTTCATGCTTGTCAAGGTATGACATCAAATCCTTTCTTTCAAAATTAGTTCTGACTTCTTTTGCTGCGAATTTGTTCTTGTGGCTTTGTAGACAGATCTTTATCCTTGTGACCTCATGAAATATTATTAACGATATCATTTATCCTTTTGGTGTGTGACTGTCATGATGATGTGTGACATGAACCTCTTCATTTATTTGCTTCTTTTAATCTCGACCAAGTCATTCTTTGTCTCAACTTCTTTCTTCAAATCCGACTTCACTTGTTCATTCTTGATTTCTTCTTGACCAAATTTGTTGATGTCGTGACTTGAAATTCTTGAAGCGTGCGCTTCCTATCGTGACTTAAATTCGATTTTGACTTGATTACTTTGGTGATTTCTTATGATTTTGCTAAAATTTGATTTACCCTCTTTGTATTTTCACGCAAATTGGAATTTGGAGTCAATTATCAATTTTACGCAGACAAATTCATCATTATTCTCATTATAAACTCGAAAAAGGATTAAAATCTAATAATGGGTTTTTGGACTCATGAAATTCCCTCCAAGCAAAATTTTGCTTGTCCCCAGTAGAAAAGAAAAAATTGTTGTCCTCCGAACAAATAAGCTTAAAATTTTTAAGTTTTGATTTATTCCATGAGTCTTTCTTATGCACCATAATGCGGAATTAAAGATATCACTATTTCAAATTTCAGTTTTGATGCAAGAACAAGGCATAGTGTACTTCTATTACAAAATTTCTTGATAAACTAATGTATTTAAAGTTTGTTTAACAGTCTTATTCTGTGCATGTGTGTCTTAGGGTCCTTCAAATCCTTTTCATCTATTAATGTGTGATTGATTAAATCTTACGGGAGTTTTCTTGTTTGTTTATCAGGAAGTCCCATATGCTTGTTTTTCATATTGATCTCTACTAATCATGAACAAATTCAACCTTCAAATCAATGAGGTCTTTCGGGCTTGTAATTTTGACTTGGTAAATTGGGTAGATAATGGAAGAATTTTAGGTTGTAAATTACCCGGTTTCCATCTTGCTCTACATTATTTACTCATTTCTTCCTTTCTTTGTTTCTTTATGATTCTCCTTAATCTTACTTTGATTCCTCTTTTAATTCTTTTTATGGAATTTCAACTTCCATATGTACTTGGATAAGAACCGAGTCTTGTTCTTTAACTCCTTTGCTTTTATTTCTCTAAAATTTGAATAATGCAATATTTTGTCTTCTTAGGCACTGTACTTTTAGAGAACTTTGAGGCTGCTGCTCTATAGATTGGCATTAAGTTGACAGGTGTTCAAAACACCCCTCTGAGCAATTGTTCAAAGGGAAATAGGCCTGAGGCAAAACTTATTTCTTAAGCCTGCTAGCTTACTGCTTCTTTACTTCTTCAACCCCTTCTTCTCAAAATTTGAAATATTATTCCCCCAAACTTGTTTCTTTACTTTATACTAAACTTTTAGAACTAGAAATGGATAATTTGGGTTCTTTCTTTGCGAGTTTTATTACGAGGAAGAATTCGGTTTTCAATTGTTGTTTATTGAAGAAATCGAGGCTTATTTGGCTTTCGAATCGGGAACTAGAAATATGCTTAAGCATATTTTGAGGGTAAACGAGCTCATTTGCCAAGGATGGCCTCTATCATTTCTGGTGGTTGTTTTTCACCTAAAGTTTTACTCAATCGATAATCAAACAAGTTCTAAGGCTTGTGGACTCACAAATCCTGAATTCCCGAGAAGATGTTCCTAATTCTGTCAAAGTTTCCTCAAGTTTTAATGATGTGTATTATTTCTTCAAGACTTGTGCTTATTCATAATACCTTACATTATTTTAACCAAGTATTTTGTTCCATCAACAATAACCATTTTCGATTTTGCAACTAAAGCGAATTTAAGCGAGCGGTAAATACTCTTAATTCGGTTTCTTTATTCATGCCCCTGATTTTGCAATTATTTGTGTTTCAAGTTTATCTCCTAGTCAAACTACTTCAACCTAAGATTCGATTATGATATTTCAGCATTTTCATTCTTGGAATCTAAATCCACAATGTTATTTTCTTTAAGTCAAAGCAATGAATTTAAGCTGCAATGAAGCAAACATTTCCTTTTCTAGAATTTTCTTGTTTTATTCATGTGATGTGATGCAAAGTTGAGAAACGACAATCGAAGAGAGGAAGAAGGATAAATCAATGGGAGGATCATCTTTTCTTTTTGGGGGAGGAGCAAAAATATTTGGGAGGATCCGGATCGAAGCAGTGGAGAGAATTTGGGGGAATTTCATTTCCACTCTCTTGCTTCTTGTCATTCTCCACTTTCTGCTCTGTTCTTCAAGGATCAATTCATTTGTGAGATCAACCTTTTGTTCGAGATCATCTTGTCTACGTGCCGGTGTATTTAGTTTGTGCGTTCCATTTGATCATGACTTCCTAAAAATTTGGAAAGATTATTGTTGATCCAAATCCAAATTTTCAAAACTTAGATTTTCTTGAAGGCATCTTTATCATCAAACATATGATCTCTTGTCCTTCCATCTTTTCTGGGGTCTTGAACATTGACATGTATAAGACTTGAATCCTTGATCTTGCTCATGGTTTTGGCTTCTTGATCTAGGAGTCCACTTTCCTTTATGAGTTTTAGGGTTGAGAATCACGTCATGCGATTGTTGTAGAATGATTCATGGCTTAGCTTGCTTCTTTAGTAGATCTTGATCTCTTTCCTCCATTTCCTTCTTAAATTTTTCACTCTTGATCTCCAGGATCTTATTGTTGCTCTTCCTTACGCTCATCTACTCTTCCCATTGTTGATCTCTTCTTTTCATCTCGACTTCATATACTTCTTCTCTTGTTCATCTCTTGCTTCCCATTGTTGATCCCTTCTCTTCAATTCTTTTTCACCAAGCCTCTTCTCGAATTTTCTTTGGAGGTTCCATTGCTCTTCTCTTTCTTTGCTACTCTTACCGAGATTGAGCCGAGGCATCTCCATTATTTGATTATTCCCACAAGAACCACACTAGGCTTTCACAGTTCTCTGAAATCACTTTGTTCCTTATAGGGAGAGGCGTGGGTGGGGTTGAAAAATCTATAGGACTTCCATAACCTTGTTCTACATCATGTCGACAAATATGAAGGTATTCTCTGCAGATAAGCTTAAGGATCTTCTTAGCACGTCTGTGGCGAAGTGTGTCCTCTTCTCTTGCATTATCATTTTCTTATACCGAATGCGCTTCTATTATACCCCATTTTTTTCTTTGATTCCTGGGCCCTTAGCTTACTCCTGTCAGAGTTAGTGGTGACATTTTAGGGCATTCTTCTTCTTCTTCCCACGTTCCTTTCACACCAGCCCTCAAGCATAACCTTGTGATAGTCGCTGGATGAGGGATCAAACCTCTTTTATTCCCTTCATGGTACCTCATTATAGAATTTTCAATAACTGTTCCAGCATCAATCTTGTACCCCTTCAGCATAGCATAGAGAAGGATTATGTAATTCTCTTATTTGTCTGACATGCTTAATTTAGGGATATAACGAGGCAGTAAAAATACTTTTACCTGCTGTGATCTCCCACAACTCAGGTCTTTCATCTCCTTTCACTCTTCCACTTCCCTTTACCGTCTGTCAATTTTCTTGCAATCTTCTCACCGGTTAGGGTTGTTCCTCCAACTTCTTGAATTTTTGATCCATTCTTAAATACTTCCATTCCATACATTTCATTAATAGTGTATCATAAACACCCAAACTCCTCGACATAAGCAGAGTTCTCCTTCCTCCCCAACGATTAGATGAGATTCTCGAACAAGCACTGCATATCGAGACTTTTGATGTTTGAAATTTTCCCCCACCCTCTTTGCTCATTAATTCCTTGAAAAAGGAGATAAGTTGGCTAAAGCCTCTTCTCCTCTGAGCCCCGCTTTCCGACATGCGTGCTTTTCCAGGTGGAAAGCTTCTTGAACGAACTCGTCTTCCTCCTTCTTCTGCTTTTCTTTTCCTTTTCCTCACATTTGCTTTGTAGCTGGTTGAACTTACGGTTGTTAAGCAGCTGTTCTCCTTCGGGTTCAGATGTTCCGCCCGATCGCAGAGTATACTCTCATGATTCATTTCAGTTTGGGATGAGGTTGAAGGTTCGGCCATTAAATCGAGTTTTTAAAGGAAGAAGTTGGTTAGGGTTTGTAAGGTGAGAACGAAAGAATATCTTTGAATGAAGGGTTGTATTTGTGAGAGGAGATGGTAGTGGAGGAGTTTCTCAACGAGTTGCAATTCAATCATTATTGTGGCTCTTTGTACTTGTTATTATTGTTTGTCACGACTTAATTTAAAATTTATGATTGTGTCATCATTAAATTTAGAAATGAAGTCGCGCCAGTTAGCATACTTTCTCTTATGTCGCGGCAATAATTGTTTGGCATGAGCATAGATCAAAACGTGGGAGAGACAGTTATCATCAGGCTCACGACGCCGGGTATTTTTATGACACTAGTTGAGTCCATGACCCTCTGCACCGGAAGGAATTGTTCTTGTGCGACCAGTGTTACGTCGCGACCTCGATTTCTGTCGCGATATAATCTGGTTCTTGACTTGTGCCCTTGTTCTTCATGATCGACTAAGTTCAGAGCCTCAATACCGTGCGACATAAAATCTAGTCGCGACTTGAAATGCGCACTTGCCTAAATTTGATAAGTCAGTGACTTTTCCTCCTTATTAATTTTGTTCTTAGCATCCATTTAATCATTCAGCACATCAATTCAAACATGTATTCTATTCAATTTTCACAAAATTTCATATGGGAGAAAAGTGCTCCCTTTTGAGTTGCTTTCTGTCTGTGAAGTCTTTGGAGTAGTCTGGGTTTGTTCACTACTTTGAGCCATTTTGATTCTTCATGCATATTGTAACAATTCCAAGGATTAAATTAATCTAATACTAACCTATAAATTTTATAACAAATCATGACCAAGAACTAAAATTTTCAAAAACGGCGTAATAATAAAAAAAAATTTTAAGTCTCTATATAAAAAATAAAAATATATATATATGGAGTTTGCCTCCGTGGCTGCTCCGTTTGAGTCCTTAGCCGGACCTATTTGTTTTTAAGCTTTCTCTTTCTCAGATTCACGGATGGAACACAACACTCACTTACCCTGTGGTCAGTATTTGGAGTCTTTGCCCATTGCTTTGAATTCTTCCACGTATGAGTCCACGAGTATTGCTGCTCAGGTGGTACTTAACACTCTGTGTATGGTCAGCTCCATTTGATTTCGACTTCCTTGAAATAAATCTTGTCTCCCAGGTTATGACAAGACACGATCCCTACTCTGAACTCTTTCCTCGGAATCCTTTGATCATGCCATTTCTTTGTCTTGTCCTTGTATATTCTATCATTGTCATAAACGTTTCTTAGTTCTTCAGGTTCATTCAGTTGGAAAAGTCTCTTCCTTTGCAATTTTGAAATCAGGATTCGGTTGTTTGATGGCCCACATGGCTTTGTATTTAAGCTCAAGAGGGAGGTGACATGGTTTTTCCAAAGACAAGTACGTATGGGGACATTACAATGGGAGTTTTAAAAGCAGACCTATATGCCCATGCATCATCAAGCTTCAAAGACCAATCTTTCCTGCTAGAACTCAGTCTTTTCCAGAATTTTCTTTATTTCTCTGTTGGAAATTTCAGCTTGCCCATTTGTTTGAGGATGATAAATGGAAACATAATATGTTTGATACATATACGCTCATGATTTGTCAAAACACCTTATTTACCAAAATGACTCCCTCCATCAGCTAATTATAGTTTTGGGTGTCCCAAATCTCACTAAGAATATTCTTTGTAAAAATCCCACAGCTGTATTGGCATCATTCTTAGGACAAAATTTCTTTGCTTCTACCCATTTGATACATAATCCCACGCTAGGAGTATATATTTCCAAATGAAGCTGGAAAAGGCCCACATCAAATCCATTCCCATACATCAAACAATTGCACCACAGAATACCTTGCGGGGGCATCTCATGCCTTTCGCGTGTTCCCATTCTTTGGCATTGATCACACAACTTTACCCATTCAAAATAGTCATAAAAATCGTAGGCCGGTAAAATCAGTGAGAGGAAATTTGTGGGGTACATTTTATCTGCCAAGTGTCACCATAAGGTGATGCATGACATTCTTGTAAAATCTGCTTTCTCACTTTACGGTACACATCTCCTTATAATCGGATCAACTCTTTTCAAACAAATATGGATCATCCAGATGTAGTACCTGGCTGTCAGTCCACCAACCTTTTTCTCTGTGATGGCGAATTCTAGTAATAATTCCTGGCTAAAGAATTCTAATATCTGGCATACAGTGGTCAGGTAACCAAATTTGAAATCTTTAACTCATTTGAAGAATTTTTGCTATTTCTCTACTTTTTCTTGTATAGTGGATTCCTCTACTCTTGACAGTGATCCTCTATACGTATCATTACATACTGTCTTTAATTTCTAAATCAAGTCACATAACAATAATACCCACATTGATCTTGGCACTGCCTTCTTTGCCATTAAATAATTTAATTCTTGCATGATCAGTGTATTATAACAACATGGGACTAAATATATGGCCTGAATTTTCACATGCAAACACTATTGCCTGACATCTCCTTTCGATGGTAAAATAAATACTCTTATGCCGATTCAGAGTTTCTTGGCATAGTAGATCTCGGCTTGTGAACACTTTTTCATCTTTTAATCCCCATCTGACTCCCATTGCAAAATCATTGGCATCACACATGATCTCAAATTCTCTGTTCCAATCCGATTTGCAATGATGGGGGCTTCAGGCGGTGCAGATTTGATTTCTTCAAATGCTTTTAAGCGAGTTCATCGAAATAAAACTTGGTATCTTTCTCGACAATGCATAGTGGTCTATGAATTTTGAAATCTCGATAAATCTTCTATAAAATCAAGCGTAATCTAAAAACTTGATTCCCTTGGCGTAATTAGGTGGCATTGGTCTCTTATAATTGAAACCCTTTGCTTGGTCTACTTGAGCCTCTTTGAAAGACAATGCCGTAACCATAAAATGGTATTTTTCCCAATTAAGAGCTAGATTTTTATGCATAATCTTGTCCCCGGGTTATGCAATTGTTCAAAACTAGATCCATACCTTTGCCAAATCATCCATGAAGATCTCGCAACTTCTTGCTAGTGAAAATATAGACATCATGCATCTTTGGAAAGTACCGGAGCATTACACAGTCCAAATGGCATTCTTCTAAAGCATATCAAATGGGCGCCTTAAAAGTGGTTCTCTCTGAATCTTAGGTGCAATAGCTATTTGGTTATATCCAGTATCCATCGAAAACAAATGGTGTCTGCCCGACTATCCAAGCATTTTGATCGATGAAAGGTAGGGAAAATGATCCTTTAAGTTTAAAATATTCAATTTTTTAATATTCGATACAAACCCTTCATCTATCCAGTTCTTGTAGGAATAAGTTCATTCTTTCATTTTACGATTCACAGTGAATCCACTTTCTTAGGAACCACATATATTCAGACACCCAGAAGCATGCGATATAGCATATGTAAAACTGCATTTAACCATTTCGAACTTCTTTTCAACACTTCTTTCATGGCGGGTTCAGCCTTCCTTTGATACTCATATGATTTTGCATTATCTTCCCGGCAATATTTGTGCATACAAATAGAGGACGAGATACCCTTGGATCTTGATTGACAAACAATCGCTTCCTTGTATTTTCTCAAAATTCTGTAACTTCATTCTTGATACTGGTCAATCTGTTTGATATGATAAGCTGGTTTTCTTTTACGGCTCTAAAAACTCATATCTCAAATGGCCCAGGCAACTCCTTCAATGTGTATACCTTATTTAGTTTCACCTTACGTGAGTTTCTTTAATATCACATTGCTCACTTCATCTTAATTTGTTTTCATTTATACTCAAAATTGTTTCATTATTAAACAAATTTAAAGGCAAAACTTCACAATGAAAGCTCTCAAAGTCTTGAAAATTCATCTCATTTCATTGATAAATTTTTGAATGATACAATCGAATTCACTTCATCATTGAGAAATTTATTGCTTCTTACGACCATACAAGCTGTCTTCCTCTACATTAGGATGTTTCGGACTCCTATTAATATTAAAATGCCTTTGCTTCATTCCCAACTGCGAGTGTCGGTTCCACCTTTAAATGCGTCAATCCAAAGGCGGCTCACATTTGCTAAGAAGGTCTTCCCGGCAACGAGGAAGGCGAGGATCTTCGCCATCTGCATGATAACAAAATCTTGGGAAAATGATTTAGCGCGAGTACATCTTCGGAATGCCACCACAGTTTGTGCCGTGATCTACTCCGACCTGTATCTGAATTCTTTGGTAGTTGTTCCACAAACCTAGTCTGCCTGGCCCGATAGAGGCATGAGTTATACTTGCTCGAGTCACATAAAGCTTTCTTGAACTCATTTCCCTATAGAGCAGGGGAATAGTTAAAGCGCCCGAGGGTCTTTCATCTTTGCTCAGATACGTTGGATAATGGCCTTTGCATGAAGCCCGGTCAAGTTAGCTATACCTCACCATTATCTTTTCTTTTCTTGCTCAGCACCTCGCGAAATTTTGCATAAAAGAGCGTTTGACCCGATCACCTCACCGTGGGATATTTATTTCTATTTTATTGAAAAGATCCAAGAATTTAGAAAAGCTGATTTCTTCTCTTTTTGACACGAAGTCTGCAGTAGGAATGCGCTGCGGGAGCATAGTAGCACTCCTTTTCTTTTTAGTCATTTTCTTCCATTCATACAATTCAATCGAGTACATTCTTACTCTTCTTTCTTTTAGTCTCTTCTTTCTGCCTCAGTCTCTTCTTTCTTTGTCTTTCCGTTCTTTGCTCAAATCCTTCCCGCCTCAGGTGGTGCCATCGAGTCTTTAGTTCTTACGGTGTCGCTAGGGAATGTTCCCTTGTTACGTTAGCATATTCGGGAATGATGCCCTACTTGTGTCTCTAGATTTTTAGGTGAAGCACTAGCATTCTTCTTCATATCTGGGTGTGGACAGTTTCAAGTCGGATAGTTCTGTTCATGGAATTGTAATAGCCTCTTTGTTATCCCCCGTGAGCTACGTCATTTGTTCCTCAAATCGTTTGGGTTCTCCTCGTACTGGTATTCATTTACGCCCTCACCTCCCCTTCTTGATGCTTGGAACATTGGTGAAGTTTGCTGATATCCTTGTTAAGGATGTTTGTCCACTGCCAGGTATATAATGCCCCTCGCATATAGAGAAATTCTGTGGTTCCTCGATCTTTGGATGTAGTGTATGGGCGGAGTTAGGATTGGCTTGAAATGATGCTTCTTTGCTTTCGTTCACGACGCTTAACCTCCTCAGCACCATAAGAATCTTCTTCAGTTACCTCATCAGCACTTCTTTTCATCAATTCTCTTTCCTTGCTCTGTTCATGAGCGGTGTGCATCTCCTCTCTTATTTGTCCATCTATACATTATAGCATCAACCCAGCCTCATGTTTGTCATCTTGCTCATTCCCATGACCCCTTTTCTCTGCTACTAAACTCAGATGGAGCTTTCATATTGCATTTATAAGGTCCTTCTCAGGTCCTCTTGCCTCTTGTACTTTTTAGCTTAGATGCTCCACGGCATGGAAGCATGATCAGCCACCCTTAGATGTATCATTCGGAAGCGTACACTATATCCATCTGGGTCTTCAAATCTATTCCATGCATTGGGCACCTCTTCAACAATCTTTTGAATCTTCCCCAATAACATAAGATCTCGTCTTCCTTGTTGGAATACAATTATCTCTCTTCGTCTCTCTGAAGTGAGAGATGGGGGAAAGAATCTGCCTAAATAAGCTTCTACCAACTCTTCCCAAGTATCAATAGAACCATATGGTAATGATTCATACCATGTGGCTGCTATGTCTCTCAAAGAAAATACACAGGAAGATGTAGTTTTATCACCTTTGGTCTCACACCATTCGGCTTCTTTGTATTAGCCATCTGAAATCTTCCCGGGTGCTCATTTAGATCTGGTGAAAGGATGATGATAAAGCTGATATTCTTCGAACCATTGTAATTAAGGCTGGCTTTAGTTCAAAATTGTTTGCATCCAACGTAGGCTGTCTGATTACTAGAATACTCTTCTTGAATAATAGGCCTCCAGAAATCCTCCATTGTGTCGGTAATGGGGGTCTTACATTTCAGCGTCCCTACGTTCCTCTGTTTGATCATATCTCCTGTACGCCATAGCTGCGTTTTTCTGCTCTTTTTGTCTTTCACTTAAGCTCCTAAGCGTTCTCTCCAATTCGGTGTCTCTGAGATGAGTGAATCCTGTTTCTCTGCATTAAGGTTTTCTGAAATAAAGCATATATATTAATAGGATTAGTCCAAACTAACAAATATTTTCCAACATGGCTTTATTAAAATTAGTGACTAATACTTAATTACTAGCAGAAAGCTATTTTGTTCTTTTTTCTTAAAAATGTCCAAATTAGTATTTCCTTCTTTCGTGAATATTGATCCTAATTAATTCTTTTGATCCACTGCAGGCAGCGTAGCTTATTAATTGTCTAATTCTCCACTATATAAAGTGTGAGTGATGGATCAAAACATAAACACATATTTATAACGTTATTGCAAAGTTGTTGTCTAATCGGCAATATGCCATGAAACTTGTTTGTTATATTTCTTTGCAATTTTACTTAGTAAAAACGGTTTCCTTAAGAAGAAAATTTGAATTTCTTTTGGTTTAGAATCATGAGTCTGCAAGTGTCTGGTCGAACAAATAACAAAGTGGATTTAAGTCCAAATGCTCAGTCCAGATCTCAGAATTCTCAATCAACCTACCACGACTACTCAAGCTCCTATACTATTTGAACTATGATAGGCAATTGATAAATTCCTGTAAACCTTCAAAATAATAATAGAATAAAGATATGTAAACTAAGAACAAAATAGAAATAAGTAACTTAAAACTAAAATAAAAATTAAAAGAAATGATGGTCGAGTTAGCTTTTAAAGGGATGCATTGAAAATACGACTATTGTGAAACATCAATTCCTGTGGAATAGCTAAGGCTTTGCCGTGAACCACCAGTTTTAGAGATAAGTCAAGGAAGATGGTAATGCCATGTGGATTTCTCATATGACATTTAATCATCAATCTCCCATGTTCTTTCGAAGACAGAGGATTAGATAACTACTTTTAATCTGAGTTGCCTTGTTCTAGGTATTTTTCTTTTTCAATACTTCATACCCAGAACATGGATTGTAAACCTTAGCTCCTAAGACATAGGCTAGCATGGGTTGCACCTGTTTCCTCATCCTCAAGTGAGCGATTCATTCTTTCCTGCCAAGTTAGATCTTTGCTAACAGGGTTAGACTTCTTTGTTCGAATCGAAATGAACTCTGCTCATTTAGTGATAGTCATTAACTCATTCTCGGTTTCCAAGTGAGAGAAGATTGCTCGATTAAATTCACAGATCTGTGGAGTCCCATGTGGGTTAGCATACCCTTGAAGTGTTTCAATACTCTCGGGGAATGCATACACATGTCACTCAGGATGACCTCTGGAAATCGAGCATGGAATAATCCTATTACAATTGAACAGCATTGGGGTGGATACAAATCATGAAACCGTAATGATTCAAAGTGATTGATGAGCTCTGATAAATTTCTGAGGAAAGATAAATTCTAACAGCAGTAAATTCCAGCGAAATTTGGGTTTCTAAAATTGCTTCATTACACTAGCGGTAGCTCTATCAAAGAACTCACATAAATCAAGGCTGGAGTTCGAATTCCAAAATTTGTTTGGACTTGAAACAGACGGTAATTTGAAGAAAATAACGTGCATTCGGCTTCAGCTTAACAACTAACATCAGGATCAGGAAATTCCAAATGATAACAATCTGCTCTAATCACAATCTAAAATACTTATGACAACGAGAAAAAGCAGAGAAAATTAAAATGCACGAGGCAGCCGGCTACGGACTTCTCGTTCAAGCATGGAAATACGCTTTCATACATGGCGGTTGCTTATTTATAGGGTTCACGGTTGGGCTAACCGGTACACTTCCTTGTGGGTTTCCATCGCGGCCCATTTGTTTGTTGTGACTCCATTTATATCAGCGACCTTGACTGATCGCGACCTCTCTTTCTTATTACGCGACTTCTCTTATGCGCATGGTGTTTTGAGGTCATAACCTTTCGCCTGTCGCGACCAATATTGCAACATATTTCATTTTTTGATGTCGATTTCAATCATCGTCGGGACTTCAGCATTCCCTTATGAAGTGATTTGATGTCGCGACTTCAATTGTCGCGTCGCGACCGTTTTTACATTCGTGTCGCGAAGCTTTTATCACGGTAAGTGACTTGCGCTAACACCCCTTGGATCTGATGTCGCAACCGCTAAATGATGTCACGACCTTCTTTCCTCGTAACTGATGTCACGACCGCTGAATGACGTCGCGACATCTTCTGATTCAGTGTTGATGTCGCTATCTCTTCTAACTGTCGCGACCTCTATGTTCAGTCTCTTTAAAATATTTTGTCGCGACTTCTATTCGGTGTCACGACCTCCATATCTACTGCTAAACTTCAATTCTGTCGTGACCTCAAAGTGGTTTCGCGACATCATGTCTGCTTTTTCATTAATTTACGGTCGATGCGATTTGGGTTACATTGCGACCTTGATATGGTTCATTGCTGTCGAGGTTGCGACATCAATCCTTCTTTCAAAATTAGTTGCGACTTCTTTTGCCGAAGGCTGTTCTTGTGGCTTTGTAAATATTTGTCCTTGTCGCGACCTCATGGTGGTATTGCGACATCATTTATCTCCAGCTTTTGGTGTCGCGACATATGATGTCGCGACATGTTTCTTCATTTAATTTGCTTCTTTTAATCGTAAGTCATTCTTTTTGTCTCCAACTTCTTTCTTCAAGTCAAGGCTTCACTTGTTCATTCTTGATTTCTTCTTCAGTAAATTTGATGTGTGACCAGAAATTCTTTAAGCTAGCAGCTTCTGTCGTGACTTAAATTCAGTTTTGACTTGGTCTGCTTCTTGAAGTGGGATTTCTTATGATTTTGCTAAATTTGATTTTACAGCATCTTTTCCACGCAAATTGGAATTTGAGTCAATTATCAATTTCTGGAACCAATTTCATCAAATTATTATCATTATAAACTCCAGGAAAAATGGATTAAAAATCTAATGAGTTTTCAGACTCATGCCTCTTGACTTTTAATTGATATCTGACATGAAGCATCAATAATGCCCTTGGATGTATATTTAAAGCATGATACTATGTCCATCACAGGTCTTCAAATCTATTCCATGCATCAGACACCTCTTGACAACCTCTTGAATCTTACGAAAGGCTACATATAGGCTCTCATCTTCCCACTGTTTTGGAATACTTCATTATCTCTCTTAGTCTTTGGAAGTGAGAGATGGAAAGAATGCACTTTAGTATCTTCTGCTCTCCAAGTATCGCCCGAACCATATGGTAATGAGATTCATACCATGCTTGGCTTCTTCTATCTCTTAAAGAAAATGGGAAGAGATAACTTTATCACCTAAGTCTCCCTTGTCAGCTCTTTGTATTAGCCATCCTGAAATCTTCCAGTGTTGTTTACAGGTCTTGTTTAGGATGACCCGATGCAATCTTCTTTGAACCATTATAATTAAAGGCTTTAATTCAAAATTATTTGCTTCAAGGTAGGTTAATACGATTCTGATATTCTTCACTGAATAATAGGCCTCCGAAATCCTCGTTAATGTGCATGTGGGGGCCTTCCGAGCATTTGTCCTCTGTTCCTCTGTTTGGTATGTCTCTCATACGCCGCAGCCTACGTTTCTCTACTCTTTTTGTCTTTCTTGGCTCCCTAAGTGTTCTCTCCAATTCGGTGTCTCTTTGGAATCGGTCGAGAATCTTGTTTCCTATGCCATTAAAGGTTTCCTGTAATCAAAACACTCAGGATTAATAGGATTAGTCAAACTAAATAAATATTTTTCAACATAGCTTATTAAAATTAAAGTAATGGGTAACCTTTAGCAACTGTTTTATTTTTCTTAAATGTCCAATTAGTATTTCCTTCTTCATTCGAATATTGAAGTCTAATTAATTCTTTGATGCAAAACCAGTGGCCACTGCGTAAACTTGTTCGCCTTTTTCTATACTAGACTAAAGCCCCTCAAATTAACATACTTCCCAAGACCTTACAATTCCCTTATACCCATGTCACTTTGGATAAGTTTGCTTGCTAAAAATAAATTTCTCTTAATGTTCGAGGATTAAGAAATAAGGGGTTCGATGCAGTGCAAGTGCCGCGGGTCATCTAGTAAGTAAGAATCACGGGAATACCAAAGTCCGGGTATCATTCCGCGAGAGTTGATAGCGAATTACATGTCAACTACCCGACTACTAAAAATTTCATACTATTTAGACTCCGAAAACTCATAATGAATGTTTTATGAAAATGACAAAATCGGAAATCTAGCTATTGAATATGTTGAGGTAACTAAGACAAAAATGAATAAGCTAAATAAATTGTATCTAAAAGAATGGATTGGTCGGTTCTTGAGAAAGCGAAAACCATCAATGAAATACAATGGAGCGGTCCAGTTCAACACTAAATCCGTTACTCACGTTCTGTCATGTGGATCACGAATTTTATCCGAGGTCCTAGTGTTGATTGGTTTCCTAGTTTCTTCAGTTAACTTATCCTTGCTTCCTCTCGAAGACAAGATCCAAACCCATTTCTATGTTCTACATTTCTTGTAAGATCTGGGTATTTTCTTTCTCCCAATACTTCACCATTTCTGTTTAGTGAGACTTTTCTTTACGCTTTCGGAGTTCTCCTGAAACTTCTACTATAATTAATTAGTTCCCGACCTCCGGATCTATGGGTTTGACTACTTTCCCTTGATCAAATCTAAGCTAACTCGGGGATTGGAACTTACCTTAGATTGAGGTGAACTCTCTGATCATTTATATTGTTAAATACACCCCTCCGACTTCAATTATGAGCGAATGGGGGATTTATCAAAATGAACTCGAGCTCAAACAGGTTCGGTCGATGGTGAAGAGTCGAACATGCCAAGAAGGAAGATGCTCTCGACTCGGAATCTCGTCTGTAATGCGCTCGGGGCATCTGGATATCGGAGCAAGATACATTCCCTCAACGGGTATTAGAGTCTTGCCATTGGGAACTTATCTATTAAGCGAGCATGGTTAAGTAAAAATCAGACTAGGTAAATTTTCCATAATTGTGCGGGAAGAATTTGTAACTAAATGTAAATCAAATACGGTTGGTTGCTCACAGTCTTGCATTACCAAATCCAAGAAATGGAGTGTCGATCACGCACGACCCTTTGTAATTACAATAAATACGAGAAAAAATGAATTCGAGAGAAATTTATGCAGATTTCATAAATTTCAGATGATATGCGAAGAAAAATAACAAAATCAACAATCCATCTCTACTCGTTTTACGCATGATTCGCGAGATTTAAAACGGAAAATAAAACTAAAAATAAATAAAAATCTACTCTAAAATATACACTGAGTTCCTCTTCTTTTCCCTTTGCTTGGTATTGAAGAAGGAGAAAACTACTTTACTATTCGAAAGCTATCTATTTATCTTTGTAAAAAGCGAATCACAGTAGAATCCCAAATATCAGTGCAAATCAAAGAAAAGCCCGACTCTTGTTCTATGCTCCTTTGACCTCAAGTTGATGTCGCGACATGGAATTCTCTTGATGGCTCATTATCAGTCGCGACCTCTTCCTTTTCTTTTGCAACCAGTTTGTCTTACAAAATCCCTGATCAGCGGTTGCGACATTGAAGTGATGTCGCGACATTATTGTCTTCTTATTCTTCCAGTACGTGTTCTGACATAGATTTGAGGTTGCCACCGCCTGGCATTTGTAAGAAGACTTCATGTGTGACCTTGATTTCTTGGTACTTAGTGCATTTGGTGTTTTTCTTGTCTTCATAATTTTCAAATTTTATCTGCGACCTCATGGTGATGTCGCGACCTCTTTCACCGCTTTCTTTTCTCGGTCGCGACATGTCGGTTTCCACGTTACTAGCCCGATTCTTTCTTTCCAACTATTTTCCAGGTCGCGACATCAAATTGATGTCGCGACCTCTTTTTCTTCTGCTCAGCTCCTCTTAAGGTTGCGACCTGAATGAGTGGTTGCGACATCATTTTTCTTGTCAAGACTTTAGTTCATGTTTTCATGTGGCGACCTCAATTTGACTCTTTAATTAAAAACTAGTTGCGACTTCGTTTACTTGCGAAGACCTCCTCGCCGCTAAGCTTCGCCGGCAGATCCTTATCGCGACCTCGAGTTATGTCGTGACATCATTTATCTCCTTTTGGTGTCATGACAGGCTGGAAATGATGTCTTTGACATGGTACCTTCATTGGTACTTCCTTAAATCTCGACCGCGTCTTCTTTGTATAACCTCCTTCTTTGAAATCCACGATTTCACTTGTTCACGTTTTAGTTTCTTCTTCAAAGCCAAATTCATTGATGTCGGCTTGGAATTGCTGGAAGCGAACTTCTGTCGCTGACATTCGATTGTGACCTCAATTATAACACTTGGTGATTTCTTCTTATTTTGCTAAAATTTGAATTTACCGTATTTTCACTGCCAATTGGAATTTGAGCCAATTATCACTTTTAAGACAATTAACGTATTTCATAAACTCAGAAAAATGGATTAAAAAATCCCAATGAGTTTTTACTCATCAACGGGCCTCCATTATTCGATTATTTCTTCAAATTACAAGCAAGTAATAATTGTATCTTTTATTTTATTATACTAAAAATAAATAAAAAGAGACACATGTTGTGTAATAAAAAACAACGACACGCAAGCCGTATTTAAAGAGTACAAACCCATAATTAATACCTACCAATCACATTGAACTAGGGCATGACATGCACCGTACAAATTGAATATAAACACATTAACCATATCAGTATGAATCTGATCTTAAATTTACGCGTTAGTCATAAACAAATTTTAAGGCTGCATGAGTGAGTTCTTTCTTTGAAATTCTCTGATATTAATCACACTAATAATTATGGTCATTCACCAATCTTTGATTACTCTTAATCTTACGATCCATCATTAATTTGGAACAATCTACTTTATATATAATAATCTATAACGGTCTTAATGTCTAACATTAGTAATGTACTTGATCCCTCTTGATTAATTAGAATGCATGCAGTCCCTGTCGAATTAGAACAAAATTACGAACTTCGAGAATATGATTCCTAATCATCAGCGATCCCCAATCTATTAGAGCTTTTTCTAAACTAAATCATTTTTCGATTTCGATATGATGTTCTGAGACTTTGTCTGAGAAAAAAAAAAAAAAACTGTTTCGAATTATCTGATTATAAAGCGGATGAACTAATGGATCATGGCATATGCATTATGGAAAAACAAATACACTATGGATCAACATATATCACATATAAAAATCGAGTTTCATAAACCATAATCAGCTCTAACACCACTATTGGAATCGGCGAATAAGAACGAGCGTGGAAATAAAATTTAACGCTAAAGCGCATCGGGATCTAAGCAATTTAGTGAAACTAAAGAGATAGGAGAATGAAATCTAGGTAAACCAACTTGATGAATCAAGAGAATCGGATCTTTTCTTGTAGGCAGAATCCTTTTAGGCTAGTCTGGTGCTTGATCTACTGCGTGAAACACCAGGCAGACTCCTTCTTGGCTTGATCCATGACAACGAGCCAAGACGATGTAGTGTGCAACGCCACTCTAAGGTATCCACCGGCAGGCTAATGGATGGGATGGATGTGCTAGCACCTTATGATGAGTCTTTGTCCCACAAACCAAAGACACTTTAGTGTCTTCAAAACTCCAAAAATTCTCTCTCAAAAACCATTACTTCAAAGAACCACCTCCTTTTAGATGATAAACCTCATATTTTATATCAAAGCCTCGAAACCACTTTTATTAAAGCAAATTTAAAAATAAATTTCATTAACTATTAATGGGCTTGGGCTTGGAATGGAAGCAATCATGGGCTAAAGAGAGCCTTTCTAACATCCCATTATAAGCTCATTCTTATGTGTGACCATGAGTTCCCTCAGTTATGAAGAGCCCCAAATCATAATTCCTAAAGCCCACAGAGATTTATAATTGGTCTCTAGCAGACATTATAAATACCCAAATCGGTAAAAGATTCGATGACTCAAAAAACCTTACCATAGTATGATATTAGTCCTTTGTCACCACGATGTCTCGATTAAGCACAAAGCATGGATGAAGTCATCTTTATACAACAATAGTTTTTACTTGATTCTCGAAGTAGGCGACTAAACAAATTATATTGATATCTTTATCAAATCTCATTCGATACGGCCATACATTTCTCAGTCTCACTTATCAAGAGGCTAATAGGCATCTCCCACTCTATTAAGAAGCGGGACAAATTCCTTCCACTATCACTCACATTCGTCCACATGATTTCTGCATGCTTAGCCATAGCATGTATTACATACTGTTAAAGGCGATGTTGAGTCAGTGAACCGCAAAGTTTCTCGTAGCAAAGGAATCCATGGTGAATTAGTGAAGGACTCGGAAATACCACTCTTCTTGATGAGAATTCTTGATGACATAATCCATGGTATTTCTCATAGTGGAGTCGATCCGATAACATGAACTTAACATGTATTTATGTTTTGAGTAACACCTTATGTTCATGACTTGACTAAACGTGGTCTTTCTCAAAATATAATAATCTTCACTTCAATGTCATTCCACACAATAATGATCGACTATGGACTATTTAGAATAGTGTTCTTATGCCTTAGTTTTACTATCAAGTCACATACTTGATGACATAAAGCGAACCAACATATTCCAAGGATCTGATTTTATCAAGTTAAACCACAATCTAAATAACAAGATAAAATGATAAATGCCTCATGTATATAAACATATAATGACAATGTATATGCCACTGGGCTAAAGCATATCACTAACATTTTGAAGTGAAATTTTTAATGAGTAGGCTATAAGAACCCTTATTGAGTTAAATTGATCTAACATGGCACCTAAGAGACAAAGGTTGTCTAAGAGAGCTTCTAATGCTTCTCCCCTTGAAGAATATAACCATTACAAGTTCTTCCCTTTGGAAACCTTAAGGATTACACACTGTGTGTAGAAAACCAGAACCATCAAGGAAGGGCTTTGAGCATATTGATGACTTCTTTATGAAGGACATAGCTACTAAGGGGTATAAGGAGCTTCATAAACCACCTAAGCCAGCATCAATCTCAATAGTGGGAGAGTTTTATGCTAACCTTGCTGATCAAGGTTTGAAAAGAGTGTGGGTAAGAGGCATATGGGTGCCTTTTGACAGTGATACCATCAATGCCTTCTACAACCTATAGGTTGATAATGGGGCCTATGAGAACTTAAGAAACGAGCCCAATTACTCTGAGATCATCAAGTGTTGGACCAACAGCTTGAGAAGAGTGGAAGATCAATCGCCAGTGCAAGTGACAAATTTTTAAATAGGTCTTTCTATATCTTTAGGTGTGGCATCAAATTCATTATCTTGAAACCATGGGATAACGAGAGATGGAAAAGGAAGAACCTAGGCTACTCCTTTCTCTCATCAGTGTATGCAAGAATGCAGGGTAGAGATCTCGAATCAAGATGAATGGCTTCCACCTATCAGAGCAATAATTATAAGAAAGAGGAAAATGAGCGTTACTTGAACCTGAAGCAAATATAGACTCAAGAAATGAGTCTACAAGTGAGGATAAGGAGAATGAGGAACAATAGCCACCACAGGATACTATGCCCCATGATGAGGGTACATTAGCCTCTAACCTCCACGATTATCTCCATGAGCTCATTGTTGGGGATGAACGCAGAGAGTTTCAAGTAAGAGTCGATAAGCGTTAGGGCTCACGCTTAAAATACCACCATTTTGAGCAATCAAAACAACATTTCAGCATAGCTAGCTCAGCTCCTCTCTCTCCATGCCCCCACCACCACCACCACCACCACCGGTGAATGGTGAATCGATCGCATTTGGTCATCAGGCCTCTTATCTCTTATTTCTATTTTTCATTGAGAACAGAGTACCATCACGTGAGTTTGGGGGTGAGGGTTGTCAGTTTGGTTAATTTAGACGATATTAGATAACCCTTGTGATCTTTTGTAGTTGTTTTATTATATAAACCAAAAACCTAACCATCAACGTAGTTAATCATATATCAGTTTTGGTTAACCAAAACCAAAAAATAAATTTACCGTTCACAATTATATATTAAGTTCAAATTACAATACAATACAAAATGAAAAAATTATAAACCGTTATTGCAATCTCATGACACTTGGTGCATCTATAATATATCCAAATAATATATAAACTTATGAGTTTAAATAATTTTAATAATCAACCACCTATTTTAACAACTTTCATAGAAAGAAAACAAATACATCTAAAAAATCATAACTACTCATGCTTGGTTTATTTAGAGATTAAAAGATAAAAGTATCTTATATTATTATATATTGTTATATATAATTATATTATAGGTCTAAAAAATCATAATGTCTTTCTCCAATTTCAAAAGCAAACATTATATCAAAATATCAATGTAACATGTCAACAAAAAAATATTATTATAATATCCACAAAATTTAAGAAACTATGAATATTAAATTATATGCTATGTATATGGAATTTAAATTGCATGACACTCTTAACCTATATAAAAATTTAAAATTTCATAATATATATATATATATATATATATATATGATGAGGTTTGAAAACACATAGACGTAGGCCTACTCACTAGGCCCAAAGGAGAGGCAGGCCCTATAAAACACCCAAGCCCCTAGCGTCGGCCCAAAACGAAAGCCCAGTCCACTCGCCCCAAAGGCCGATGAGTAGCTGGATAATTGGAAAGACTGCATCACTGCCAAATTAGAGCTAAATCTCCTTGTAGGAAAATGGATGTTCTCGATAGCATATCCTGTGAGTAGACTAAATTTCCTTGATGAGGAAAGTAGGATAATTCTCAATAACTACTTATCCACCGTAAATCAAACCAAATCTTATCAATAAGGAAAGTAGATATTACCACCCCTCAGGTATCCCATATTAATTGGTTTACAATGAAATAAAATCTCTACCCATTGAAGGTAATATCGTCCTCCGACTAGGAAACATACTGTCAGGTGTGTCATCGTCCAATTGAAACATACCATTCATCTTAATCGATTAGGAAAGTTGTCATGATCATTCACTATAAATACAAGGCCACCCCATTGGTGAAAGATGCATATTCAGGCGCCCGATGCTAAGCCCGATCTAAAGCGTTCTCTTCCTCGAGGAAGGCGGCTTAGGCATCGGATGGCGGGCACGACCCTCGTAGGCCTTCAGCCCCTGCTGTTTTCTTGCGGAGGAGTGCTGCACGTCAGGTGGCGATCAGCATTCTCAGCAGATCCTGCCTCAGCCAAATGATCAGGGCCTTCATCCCGGCCATGAACAACCGGGTCGGCCAATGACCCATTATCATTCCAGGTTCAGGTTGAAAAGGCATCATCGGTTGGCGTAGATGCGTAGGAAGCAGTTCCTTTATAGAATGCTTGGTTCTGATTCGCTGATAAATATCGGCTGAACTGCGAAACGACGCCAATCGCCCGAGGATACAAGATCACTTCGAGAGGCAGACAGCAGAACCTCACAGGGCCGGAAAGCGGTCGCGGCAAATACGAATGAAGTGGAAGCGCCGCCTCGTCAATCAACGCTGGTAGAAGAAGTTAGAGCAACTTACGGCGGATCACAAAGCGCAGAACCACGGCGGTTCGGGAAGGTTACAACACCTCCTCGCGAAGAACTGACCGCAACTTCTGGCGAGTCAATAGCGAACCCGAGAATCTTGGTGGATCCGTGACAGTCAAACTTCTACACGGCTTCATCGTGCGGTTTAAGTTACGGAAGAAGCGAGAATATCAGTATAAACTCCAGCAATGACGTCATTTATAAGGAAGGCCCAGAAGCACTTTCGGAAATTCGCATGGCGCTTGATTCTCAGTCGTCGGCATTAAACGCGTCATCGCAAAGAATCGAAAGTCAAATGAAACAGAAGCGGGATGGGTTTAAGGGGCTCTTGAGACACTCGACCCTGGCCTTGAACCCGCGGCGCTCCGCTGTGACTCACCTACTCCACCTGAGGCCCGCCATTGCCTCGAGTCGAACCGGCTCAGGCTACATCGCCACTGGCCTCATTGCCGGGCCATGGCCCCTTTCGCTGTGAGCTCACCTACCATACAGGCCCTGTTGCCTCGGGAGTCGGACCATTTCGGGCTACATTGCCCTCGGCCTGGCGTAGGAACCCGCGCGCTCCCACTTTGGCGAGCTCACCTCACTCCACACGGCCACCTTTGCCTCGAGAGTCGAGACCGGCTCGAGGCTACATTGCCACTCAGAGCCTGGCCTGCGCCCGGGCCGCAGTGCTCCACTTTGGCGAGCTCACCTACTCCACACAGGCCACGCTGCCTCAGAGTGGGACAATCCAGGGCTACACGCCGCCACTTTCAGAGCCATAGTGCCGGGAGCCAGATTGCTCTTCCAGCGGGCTCATCCTACTCTGCCACGGAGCCCACGTTGCCCTCAAGGTCAGACCAGCTCATTCTGTCGCATCAAACATCGCCACGAGCGCGGCGCGGGAAGCGATTGCTTTCACTTTGTGGCTTCTCACACTTTCACCGCAGGCGCTCACTCGAAATTCGAGACCGGCTGGGCTATCGCCGCACTCGGCAGCGCCACGAGCCACGGCGCCCGAGGCCGGCTGCTCGCCTGGCCATCTCTCACTGCGCACGAGCGCTCTGCCTCGAAGTCGGACCGGCTCGAGCTACATCGCCATTCGTCTTGAAGCGCCGCAAGGCCACGGCGGGAGCCAGTTGCTCCCGCTGACAGCCCCTGGCTGCACTCCCGAACGGGCGGGCTCATTCTTACAATTCATGCGCCCAGAGCTCATCCCTCGGCTCGAGATGGGCGAGCCTACTGACCCCCATTAATGACCAATGCTTGGGCTTCCTTGAAACGGGCTCCTCACACTATTTACGAGCCTCTCCTTTTTCCGAGGCAGGCGGCTCCGCCATTGCAATTCATATTGGCCGGCTCATCCCCAACTTAGATGGGCGAGCCTGCTTCACTTTGGCGAGCCGCCCGGCTGCACTCGAGGCGGGCCGGGCTCCATCGTACGCAATTCATATTGGCCGAGGCTCATCCCCGGCTGAGATGGAGCGAGCCCTGCATTCACTCTGGCGAGCCCGCCCCATTTGCACTCAGACGGGCGGGCTCCTTCGTACAATTCTCATATTGACAAGGGCTCATCCCTCAACTCAAGCAGACGGGCTCCCTCCTACTGTTCGAGCCCCTCAGCTTTGCCCTCGGGCGACCGCCACGGTGCAGAC
This sequence comes from Tetrastigma voinierianum, assembly GCA_016808115.1. Classification (NCBI taxonomy): domain Eukaryota; kingdom Viridiplantae; phylum Streptophyta; class Magnoliopsida; order Vitales; family Vitaceae; genus Tetrastigma; species Tetrastigma voinierianum. The sequence goes on along the minus strand of JAEQBH010007861.1, from coordinate 60,211 downwards.
TACGCCTTGTGAGGCTCGTCCCTCGGCTTCGGATGGGCTGGAAGCTACTGTCACGATGGCAGGCCCTTGTTGCCTCGAGGCAGGCAGAACCATCGTACAATTCATATTGACGAGGCTCATCCTTCCACTCAGATGGACGAGCCACTACTATTCACAGTGACGAGCCCTTCGCTGCACTCCAGACAGACGGGCTCCTTCGTACAATTCATATTGACGAGGCTCATCCCCCAACTCAGATGGACGAGCCCCTACTATTCAGTGGCAGGCCCTTATTTGCACTCAGGCAGACGGGCTCCTTGTACTAATTCATATTGTGAGGCTCATCCTCGGCTTCGGATGGGCGACTGCTATTCCGGTGAGCCCTTGGCGCACTCCTAGGCAGACGAGGCTCCTTACAATTCATATTGGCGGGCTCATCCCTCAACGCTGGAATGGGCGAGCTATATCCCGGTGGCGAGCGCCGTGCACTCCAGGCGGGCGAAACCATGCTTACAATTCATGCGACGAAGCTCTTCCTCATTTCAGATGGGCGAGCCCCTCTGTTACATTGACTAGCCCTTCCACTGGGTTCAAGCAGACGGGCTCCCTCCTACTATTCCCGAGCCCCTCACTTTCAGAATAGACGGGCTCCTCCTTGCAATTCATATTGACGAGGCTCATCCCTCAAACTCGGATGGACCGAGCCCCCACTGGCTACATTGTGAGCCCTTGTTGCACTCCCAAACGAGACGGGCTTCTTCTATAATTCATTTGACGGTTATCCACCGGCTTAGATGGGCCCGAGCCCCTACTGCATTGGCAGGCCCTTCGGACTCCAAGCGGTCGGGCTCCTTCCTACCTATTTACATGTGAGGCTCACGCGCCATCAACATTGGCGAGCTCTTCTGCTGGGATTCACTTGGGCTGACTCCTGCCAACTATTCACATGGACGAGCTTCTACTATTCACATGAACGAGCCCCTGCCTTCTATCAACATTGGCGAATCTTAGCCCGGTTCACACAGACGACTCACACTTGACTATTCGTGGCGAAGGCTCTTCTACGCGGTTCCTTGGGCGAACTGCGCCCGACTAACTTCATGGGCCAGGCTCCTGCTATTCCGCGTTAAGCGACTCCTGCCCAGCGATTCACTCCCGGCGAGCTCTACTATTCACGTGGCGAGCTCTTCGCTGCGGTTTCACTTGGAGGAGCTCACGCGACTATTCCGTAGGTGACTCCTGCCTTCTACACCACCATCAACATTGGCGAGCTCTTCACGCGGTTCACTTGGGCGAGCTCCACGCCGCTATTCATCAGGCCGACTCCTCTATTCATTGTGAGCTCCACCTTAGCGGTTCCTCGGCCGAGGCTCTACTATTCCACATTGTGACTCTTCTGCCAGTTCGCCCAGACGACTCCGCCAGCTAACCACATGGATGAGCTCCTGCCTTCTATCAACATTGGCGAGCTCTTCCTGCCAGTTCACTTGGATGAGCTCTTCTCAACAATTCACTCTAACGAGTACCTGCTACTCACATTGGCGAGCTCTTCACAACAGTTCACTCGGCGAGCTCCCCCTATTCCTGCAGACGACTCTTCCCGCAGTTCACCACGGAGCGAGCTCTACCAGCATTCATTGTGAGCTCTACCGGTACGCTCGGCATTTCAAATTAATGAGCTCTTGACGGTTCACACGGACGACTCTGGCGTTGCTTGCTGACGAGAGCTCTTCCGAAGCGGCTCTACTTGGCGAGCTCCCATTATCTACGACGAGCTCTTACAGCGATCTACTGGCGAGCTCTTGCGGCTCTACTTGGCGAGCTCTGTATCTGCAGTGAGCTCTTACGGCGGTCTTCTGTGAGCTCTTCCGGCGGCTCTGCTTGGCGAGCTCTATTATACACATGGGCGAGCTCTTGCTTGATCTACTGTGAGCTCTTCCCAGCGACTCTACTTGGCGACTCCTGTTATCTCTACATGGACCAGGCTCTTACAATGATGCTGACGGGCTCTTCCCGGCATTTGCCAGCGGCTCCACATTATCATGGACGAGGCTCTTCTGACGGTCCCATCGTGAGCTCTTCCCAGCGGCTGCCAGCCTTGAGCTCTATTATTTACATGGACGAGCTCTCACTTCTGTGATCTACTGAGCTCTTCCCAACCCAGCTCTACTTGACGATCTCCTATTATCTACGAATGACTCTTACAGCGATCACACTGGCAGGCCCTCCCCTCGGTTCATATGGGCGAGCTCCTGTAACAATTCACTTTGGCGAGCTCTTCCCTCAGTTCCACCTGGGCGAGCTCTATAACTCTTCACTCTGAGGCTCTCCGCCGATTCACATGGACGAGCTCACAGCGACAATTCACTTTGGCCGAGCTCTTCCCTCGGTTCACATGAGCAGGCTCTACTCGACAATTAGCTGACGAGCCCTTCCCTCGGTTCACTTGGACGAGCTACCTTTCCAGTTGTTCCTCAGACGAGCTCTTCCCATCGATTCACTTGAAGCTCTACTCAATTGACCGCCTGGGCGAGTCCTCCCCATTTAGCTCGCGAGGATGATCTGATACTGGCTTTGGCGACCTCGGCCAATCGGTCGTGCGGCTAAAGAGTCAATACAACTCATGCAGGTCGGCCCGATGGAGACGATTCGCTCAAGTTAATGAGTTCCGCAGAAAATAAGTCATGCGGTTAAGGAATCGGCCTGACTTCGTACAAGTCCTTGATAAATTACTTGGCTTCGAATTGGCGAGCTCCACAGCTCAGAATCATCACGATCAATCAATACGACTCGTACAAATCAATCAATAGAATTCGTGGCTCAATTTGAGCTGCGAAAACAAGTCCGCGGAATCAGGAATCATGTCGGCTCGAGCCGTGACCAGCGGATACCATCCGCTCGATTAAATGACTCGATCATTCTACCGGGCCATGACTAGGAATCGATTCGGCTGGTCGTCGACGGCCAGACACGGCGACCAGCCCGGTTGAAGGGCTCGGCGCTTCTCAGGTAGGGGCCACGCGACTAGCGAATCCAATTCGGCTGGTGGTCGGCGGCGTTCTCGGCGGCTCGGTTTGAAGAGCTCATTTGCTTTCAGCTCGGGCCTTCGATTTAGGCCATTTAATTCATGGGTGTCGAAGAGCATAGTAGAGGCGAAAGTGGTGAGATAAAAAAATGAATATGCATTAAGGAAAAGGCTACATATCTCACGCTGGGTCCAGCGAAAAAAAAAAAAAAAAAAAAAAAAAAAAAAAGAAAAAAAAGCTATCTCGAGCGGGACGTGAAAAGGACTCTACCTGAGGAAGGTTCGGATGGAATAATAAGGAAAGAAGTCGGCTAACAAACAAAGAAAAAGCTTAGGATCGAGGAGCGCGAAATGAGCAGTCGAGGAGGATATTCTGGCGGAAGAAATGAGCGCGAGAGCGGGCGAGAGTCATCATCACCCGGACATAAAGACGGCGACAAAACCTAACTAATCCGGCCCCAGGGCGACATGGAAATCAAACCCGTCTGACTTGATATAGCCCTTGCCAGCACACGGGTGCACAAGGGTTGGGACAGCCCGATGAGGTTTAGAAAGGCGTAGGCCTCTTCTTAGGCGAAAGGAAGGTGGCGCATAAAACCTGAGCCCACAGCGTCGAGCCAAGAAAGCAGCTTGAGTCGCTCATTACGAGCCCCGATGATATGGATAATTGGGAAGGCCCATCACAAATCGGACTAAATCTCGCCAATAAGGAAGAAGTAGGATAATTCTCGATAAGCTGCTTATCCTGCTGAATCAATTAATCTGCCGATGAGGAAAGTAGGATAATTCTCGATAACTACTTATCCTGTAAATCAAGCCAAAATCTTGTCGATAAGGAAAGTAAGATATTCACAAGCGTCAATTATAATGTAATTGGTTCTGATAAGGAAATAAAATCTCCTATACAATTAGGAGTAATAAATATCATTGGAAGCGTCTTATTCGATTATTAAACCGTCGATTAGGAAGCATCTTGTCGGTATCATAATCGATTAGAAGATTGTCGTGATCGTCATTCATAAATCTGAGGCCTTCATCGGGGTGAAGGTGCGGCTCATTCGAGGCCTTGATATTCATGATCGCGATCTCTTTTCGCCGGAAAGAAGCGGCTTGGCGTGGGAGGCGACCATGGGCGCGACCTCGTAGGCTACGTAACTAACAATTTGGCGCGGAGGAGTCTTTACGTCAGGAATGGTAGGTCAACGTACAACTATCTGTCCATTGACAGATCAGAGACCGCCTACATCCCGGCCGCGAACAATCGGTCAGAAGGCGAAGCGACCACATGTATGGCCCGGGATTCGGTTGAAAAAGCGCCGGCCAAATATATATATATATATATATATATATATATATATATATATATATATATATATATATATATATATATATATATATATATATTATTGTATTTTATAATTTTAACATAATATTAATATTTTTTTTATTTTTTGGTTAGATTACTTAGGAAAGCTATGGTTTTTATTTTATAGACTAGCAAATAAAAAATTATATAATCAAATCAAAAATCTAATGAATCAATTTAGTTAACTCATTTTTAGTTCAATTTCATTTAGTTTCTTGATAGTCCATTGTGTAGATTTTTTGCTCCTTAGAGTAGAAGCCTTGTGTGTTATATGTGCGCCTATAATAAAAGGGTAAAAAAGTAAATAAGCGAAAGAGGGGTAATAATCGTGGATACGTTTCTTGTTTGGAGTAGCAAACACCTAAGCCACGCTGCGAGAGACAAAAGGACGAAGAAGGTAAGTGGGCTCACTCTAGTTCACACAGGTTCTAGCAATTTTATTTTCTTTTGCGCCGTTTGGTTGGAGAGAAATTGAAGGAAAAGGTGAACAAGAAAATTACAAGTTTTTGTACCTGCTTCTTATAATTTTCTACGATGTGGATTTGCACTTACTTTGACGTCTTTTCCCGTGTTTCTGAGCAAGAACATGGTGGTTGTATACCCTTTTTTTTTTTGCTAGGAAACAGTGATAAGAGAAATTTATTTCAGACTTTGCTTTTCTTACATTATATAGCAGCCACAGACGGTGCGTATTGTTCAGGTGGTTGCTAGAAACGAAAACAATAAAAAAACCTTGAAATTTGGGATTTCTAGTTTGGTAGAGAATAATGTCGAAATCTTGTTTATGTTTTGTTATTTCTTTTTGCATCTTAAAATTTTCATTGTTGTTTTATTTTTACCCATTTATTTTCTTGTGTGTACTATTTTTTGTTTTAAAATGAGCGTCTGTTTTAAATTTACTAGTTCCGAAAATTTAAGGGTCAAAAGACTGCAACACACCTGATTTTGTTAATTTTATAGAAGGTAGGTTATACAAGCTGGAGAATTTTGAAGTTGGGAATAATAGATTCGAGAAAGAAGGAAACTATGGTAACATCAAGGGTTTGAAGGCAATTACTTCTAAGGTTAAATTTTGGGCAAAGCTCCTGTGGAGAAGATTGAAGGATTGAAATGTCTCTTCTTTGCTTAAATCTCCCATCATATCACTTAAAAACAGTAAACAAGTAGCCACATAAAAAGGTAAGACTTGGGCCAGCTAGATTAAAGATCAATTGAAAACTATCCCAAATATGGGTGCACCCAACCTACCTTCGGGCAAGTGTGGAGCTTGGATATGAAAAATATGCCCTTGAAATAAAAACTTCAAGACTAGTTAAAATGATGAGAAGATATAAAATAATTTGAATTCCTTAAGTAGGTTATAGTTAATATTCATGTAAAATAACTATTTTTGTTGTATGATCAGTTTTCCTCTTTGTGTATTCGTCAAACCCCCCATTATACTGCAGCATTCGAGCGAAAATGACTTTCTCTACCCACATCAAGCTTCTATGTCACCGTTTCTCTAGCAATGATCCCTTCTACCAGGGTCATCTACCGTCTCTCCTGAATCTGCTTACTTATCAGCTTACTCAAGCATTCAATTTGCACTTATGTTCCCACTTACTTTCTAGATGTGGCTCACGAAGCTAATGAATGTGAATGTCTTGATTGAGAATGATAGAATCGTCTGATCTCTTGTTTGATTGCCCTTTGATGGGTATGGGTTGGCTCAGTGGAGGGGCTGGCTTATGTTTGGAGCAATGTTTTAAGACGGCATGTCATGAGGCGTTTCGTGTTTTGTGAGGGCGGCGTAAAGCCTCGGCCGTGAATGTAAAGGCTTTGTGATCACGTATAATTTAATATTTTATAATATATTAAATATAAAATAAAATAGCATGAAACTACTTTCATACTTCACAATTTTTAGTTCTATGTTATTTTTAGTTTATATATAATTGTATTGATGTAATGCGTACCCCATGGTACATAATATTTTCATCTTATAACCATAATTATAAAAATCATTATCAATAAATAGACGATTTATTATTATTTATAAAAAATAATTTATTTACAAATACATAATTTATTATTATTATTTAATTATCAATAAATAATGTATTATAATTAAAAAAATTAAAAAAATAAATTTTATTATAATAAATAAAAATAAACAAATAAATGACACATTATTATAATGTCTAACTAGTAAAAAAACTGGTAGAAAATAAAATTAAATATTAAAAAGGAATTAAAAATCTGAAGAGAAAAGTTAAAAAAAGCGTGTAATGAACTCCTCAAACCCCACCCTTTCTCACGTCTTTCTTCCCCGTGTTTTGTTTTCATCTTGCGACATGGTCTTTCTTCCCCGTGTTCTGTTTTCTTCTTCTTGCGGCGTGATTGCTTCCCACTCCTAGGCATGGTAACCCTTCCCCTTCTCTCTTTTTCATGCTTCACAGCTTCAAGCCTCTCTTATTTTCTTTTTCTTAGGCCTCTCCTCTTTTCTTCACCGCCAGCCTCCCGTCAACCCTAGCTCTCTTCCCGCGTAAAGCATTTGCCTCTTCCCTTGAGGTGAAGGCATACGCGCTATACTCCCGAAACTCGGGTAGAAGGTGTATTTCTTCATGCCCTACATCTTTTGGAAGACGCCTCGGAGCATTTTGGTGCCTCCTCGCCTTAAGGCACGCCTCAAAGCGTGCCTCATTCACGCCTTTTAAAACACTCCAAACCAGTGTTTTGAGGAGCATAAGTAGTTTAGGGATGAGTTTTCTTTATGTTGATGACAGGGTAGTTTCTTTTGCACTGACCAAAAATACTACTAGGAAGGATATTATTTATTCCTAACAGTATCCTGATGATTGGGTAATTTTTAAAAAGCAAATCAAAGGCAATTAAATTCTCGAGATGCATTTTGGTTGGTTTTAAATCGTTTTGATCGTCAAATTAAATATGGATGGGTATAGGATTAGTAGTTGTGTTGTTTAGGCTAGTTTATACTTATGTCAATGGTTCTGGATGAGATTGCACCCTTGTGATAAGCAGAATTACAGTCAGGTATTGCTCCCAAATCAGCCTAGCATAATTTGATAATTTTGTAAGTTCTTGGTTTGAAAGATGTTTCCCAAAATTTTTGGAAAAGAGTGCATAAACTAGAGTGAGATGTGATGATCATGGGGAGGCTGCTTTTTAGGGTACAAATTGGTTTCATGAATGGCTAGTAATGCCAGTTACACTGTTAAGATTCGTGAGCACTTCTTGCGAGAGTTATGGCTTAGGTATTAAAACTTTCATTGGATATGTGTATAGTTTATTTTTGAAGAAGTTTAGGCAAAATGATGCAAGGGTGGGAATTTATTCCTTTTTCAACGATAGCTCTATGAAGACAAAAATGTGCTCTTTTATAGGAGAACAAGGTTGTATTTCAATAGTTAATGCAAATTGATTGCAAATTGGATCTTAAAAATGTAAAAGCCATCTAAAACTAGCTATCACCAAAAGTTTTCAATACTATTCGTGTCATCAGTATGTTGATTTGATTTTGCCAAGATCTATATGAAATTACACTCTATCAGGGGTCCATATATAATTACAGGGAAGAATAATTTTGTGTTTAAACTGTGCTAAAAGGTTTGATATCAAATTGAAAGGATGAGGAATGAAGGCTATTCTCAGAGAGGAATACCTGTGGGATTTTCAATAGAGATGTCAAGTGAAGAAGAATTTTGGAGAATATACGTGCAAAAAGGCATAGAATTCCTAGTCAGAAAAAGGTTATTTTCTTTTGATGACATTCCTATAACATTAGGAGTTTGCTCTTTTACTGATCAATCACTCGAAGTGTGTGAATTCTCAAAAGAAGCATAATCCACATGATGGCAGTTAAAGTTAGTAACTAAGAAAGTTGCAGGTCCATTCGATAGGCATTCTTTGTCGTTAGCTGCTGCACGAGTGGCAAGGTTTTCGATTTCCTTCCACAACTTCGCCAAATTCTGGGAAATCGATTAAAATACTCCTGCACGTGACCTACAAGCATACCATAAAACTAAGTAGTTGACCACTGCTTGGATAAGTTTTGAAGGTGAAAATTGTCAAATTCATGTGCATTGTAAATGGAATTGCTTGAAACAATTTTGTATAACAGATTCACAAAGGAGGGGGGAAGGAAAACATTTGGAGCAGCTTGTGGAATAAAGCCTCAAAATGTTATTACTAATCTTAGTCTAATAGATTATGTCAACATGAAAGGACTGATAGTTTTGCAGGGGACATGGTGGTATTCTATTTGGTGAATCGATTTCCCATGGGTGGATTAACAAGCTGAGTTAAGGATTTCATGTTTCACCAGGGAAGTGGTTGGACAAGCCATAAGTGAAAGCCGATTGGTTGCCTGAAAGATCAAGGGAGGCCTGTTGAAGAAAAATATATGCTGAATTTGTGGAGTCCTTTTCATAGAAATTGAGTTCTCCCCAGCTTGGGAATGATGATGCAAGAGCATCCAATAGGCTTAAAGGATGTCTGCCAGTTGACCTTTGCTACTAAGTAGCAAAAATTTTAAATCTATTTGTTCAGTTCTGAATTGTTGGAACAATATTACCATATCATGGAGTTAAAAAATTTCCTATAAATGAATTCAAATGCCTTGCTTTACAAATTTTGGACATTTTCTACATGATTGGTCAAGAAAGGAACCTGGAAAAAAGAACATTCCAAATCTAAATTAATATCAAGCAGCCACTCGTCAAGCTTCCTTGTGATGTGGTGGTCATCAGGCCTTCTAAGTAGTGTGAAGGGTTAAGGGTATACAATTCTATGAATTATCATATTGTTGGGTGGTCTGTAATACAAGTGATTCTCATCTTTAGTAATCAGTCCAGTAATCTAATTTAGGAATAAAGATCAAAGGGATCATTCTGGTCCAATTCAACAACACCTCAATCATATCAGTGTTGCTCCATTTTCTTATCTTCAAGCCTTTCTATTTATCATAGGTTGCTGTGGAAGTTTATATATGTATCATATCTTATGCATGATGGTTACTTATTTCAACTACTGGACAGCAGTTCTGATGCTTTGGCTTCCTGAAACCATTTTCTAAGCTGATCTTCACTGATCCATCCACCCCCAACCTAAAAAGTCACTCTTGGCCTAAAAAAAGGAAGGTCCATGTGAGCTTAGCCAAGAAGAGCCCAATGGAGTCTAATTTTGGGTTGATGGTCCATGAAGTACTCAAGGCCCAAAACATAGTTTTTGACCAGCCCACTATTTATTTTAATGTTTCTTCTAACCATGTAGTTAATTAGAGACATTGAGATCTGGTCATATCTTCATATTTAGTTGTCAAACTAGTTAAATGCATTCAATGGTTTGTTTTGGTTTAAGTGCTTTCTTGGAACTCTATTTATGCCTTTTCCTATTCTTGGAGGGATATTCCAAGTATAAGGCATGGGAAAAACAAATTTTGAAGCATCTTTTGTTTGTTGATCACTAATCAAATTTCAGATTTCAATCTTTGTAGTTGTCTCTTAGTTCTTATCTCTTGGGTGAATAACTTTTCAGTCATTGAAATTTAAGCCAAATTCTTATCTTTTAGGTGTGTTTCTTATCTCAAAGTGGTGAATTTGTTCTATCACTCTACAATATCGATTTTAAGACCCGGTATCTGTTGATGGTTACCATGTATCCCATTGAGGAGCTCACATGCCTCGATGGGATATCAGAATCTTTATAATAGGTAGATTATAGAGCAATATTGTAGTCACAATCCATAGAAGAAAAGAGATTCATTCATGCTCAAAAAGAATTCGGTTTATTCACACTCGGGAGATGATTTGGAGAACATCACCCTCCACAAGGCTTCTTTTCCCACTTTGAAAAATATGTCCCCTTCCCCCGTCAAGCACCCACAATATATTCTTTCCCACTTTAATATGACTTACAGAAAGCTATGAAAAGATAAGCCCGACCATCAACTGGGAAAATAATAAGAAGACCACCCCCCCTCACTAAGGGCAAAAATACTAACGGTTTAGATATCCTGTGATTGTTGATTTTCCCTTTCTCCTCCTTTACATAGATTACTAGATAAGGCTTATCATTTACCGCCACCCGACAATAACCTTGTCTGGGGTTAAAATTAGGAAACTGGGACTAGATTACCTCAAAAAGTTCCCACGAGTCTTTATAAAGCGCAGAATCTTCCAATGGATAAGGCTTCAAAGCACGGTTACTTTTCGGAACTGTGGAAGGGCGAATACCTAAGACAGCTGCGGGTTGCACTATAAGTTCCATGTTTGCTGATAGGGATGTAGGAATAGATGGTGAAATAGCCTGAGAACCCACTGCCTTTTTGAGGAGTGAGACATGAAAAATCGGATGGATCAAACAGTGTAGTGCTCCCTGTTTCCATAAGCACGGGACCCATTTTCTGAAGAATTTTAAATGGACCATAGAAACCAGGGGAAAGCCTTTCATTCACCCTTCGTGCTAGGGACGATTGTCCGATCAGGCGCAACTTGCCTCTCTGAATTCTGTGACCATTTGTACTCTCGATGTTTAGAGTCAGCATGCTCTTTCATCTTTTCCATTTGTACCACGTTGTAGGTGGCACTTGAGCTCTTGAGGATAGCATCATGTTGGAGCCAAGCCAGGCTCCACCTCTGGATTGGCGATTAGATCCCCATTCATATGGATCAGGAGGTGGATCCGACACGTAGACTACCTTAAAGGTATGTTGTTGTATGGAAGGATGTGTTGTAGTTGTATTCAGCCCATGCTAACCAGTCTGACCAACAAGAAGGTTTATGTACTGAAAAACATCTGAGGTAAGTCTCCACACATCGGTTAACTACCTCAGTGCAGCATCCCAGTTTGAGGATGGTAGCGGAGGCTAGCACCTAAAGTCGACCCAAACAAATCTGAATAGCTCGGACAAAAATTGTAGAAATCTTATCCCAAATAAACGCAAATGCTACGAGGAATCTTGTGTAACTATAATCGCCAAGAGAACAGATTGAGCACTTGGAGCTAAGAAAGGATGGGATAGGGATAAGAAATGTGCGTATTTGGACAATCTGTCCACCACAACTAGAATAGTGTCCACGACCCTTCGACTTGGGCAGCCCTTCTATGAAGTCCATAGAAATGTCATCCCAGACTTGGTGGGGAATAGGCAGTGGTTGCATCAACCCAGCTGGGGAAGTGGAGTCATACTTATGGCGTTGGCATACATCACAGTTAGAAACAAAATTCTGGACGTCTTTCTTGATGCCTCTCCAATGAAACTCAGAAGAAAGACGATTATAAGTCCGATCGAACATCTGTTTTCTCTATAGTACCAATGCGGAGACTCTTCCGAACAGCCCCATGGAATGAACGGGGAGGTGGTCGGCAGGACCACCCGACCTTTGTAATGCAGGGTAGTCCACTCCTACGAGAAACAGAGATATCTGGTAAGGGTTTTAAGATTACATTAGTGATGTGGTGAATGAGGTCCTTGTTTCCCCGATTGTCAATATCCTCAAAATCCAGAACAAAGGGGCTGAGATGGTGGCAAAAGTCATCTCTATGGGCTTGGAGAGAGAGCATCATTCTTGTATTATTGTCTTTTCATGGCTTATCTTGAATGTCGAAGTTGCTTTAAAACGCAATAGCCATTTATGGTGTTCCCTTCCCTGACTACGATTGCTCGACAAATGTTAAGGCTTTTCTGATTAGTACGTACCAAAAATTTTCGCCCCAATAGATAAGGTCTCCACTTCTTTATTACTAACACCATGGCCATCAACTCTCTTTCGTACATTTGATTTCCCTTGAGCTGTGGGTAGGTTTGTGACTAATAACTAGTGGCACCCTCTTGCATCAATCTTTTGACCCGACCCACGAGCGTATGTTTCTACCACAAGGGCCAGAAAAATCCACAGTGAGGCCAATACCAATGAAGCCTGTACCTTGATGATTGAAACCCTGTTAGCCTCGACCAATAGGAAGACATCTTTTTATTTGTTGAGTCAATGGCCAAGCAAAGCTATTATAATTAACTGCCGAAACGATAGCACGATGAAGTGATCAGATCTCTAAAGCTTTGATGACTTAAGGATTGGCAGTCTATCATAACGTATTTTGCTAAATTCGTGAGAGACACCTTCAGTGAATAATGTGGCCAGTACTTTCAATCAGGGGTTCTGAAAACACTTTTTTGAGTTAGCAAATAACTGCTGCTTCTAAAGAATTTGAAAAACTGTTTGCAAATGGTAAGAGGGTGATCACACTTCAAAGTGCTATATACGAAGATGTATTAGAAGAATACTAGAATAGCTTGACGAAGGTATGGAAAATATCATTTATAAAAATGAGGAAATATTCTTTAGGCGTTGGTGAGTCAAAAATCACTAGGAATTCATAATTGGCGTGGGTATTGTCCTGAAAGAAGTGTTTTAGTATGCAATTAGGAATGACCACGATCTAGTGGTACGGACTTTAAATCTATCTTCTTTGAAATACAGCCTTTATCTGGCTCATCGAAGAGTTCTTGATAGCGGGGATGATAAACTTATACGCTCTTGTGGCCTTGTTAAAGGAACCACGATAAGTCTAAATCTCGGCTGCTATCTTTTTCTTCGCTAACAACAGGAATTTGGAGTAGGGACTAGTGCTAGGCTGAATAATTCATGCTTGTAACATTTCTGCCACTAGCCGTTCAATTTCGTCCTTTTGCAACTGTGGATATCTGTAGGGTCGCACTGAGATGGGCGATATTCCTGGTTGAAGGATTATGGAATGTTCCTTGGATCGGGCGAGGCGGAGCCAGCCGGTGCGTCAAATATGTTTTGATACTCACGCTAACGAGTTGTGTTATTGAAGAGAATGTGGTAAGTCAAAGGTTGTTGTAATTTGGTGTCTCACTTTACGTGGTCATCGTCGCAACTCCCGCAAAATGCCCAGCCCATTGGCGTTTGGTCACGAACTGACTATTCAGGATACTTGAGATTTGGATAAAGTCGGGTCTCCTTGGATCTTGACCTTTACCCCTCCTAAAGTGACTTGTAGAGGATACTGATTTATCACTAAATGGCCGCGTTGCGATACTTGGCTTGAGACTACATCGAAGGTTGCCCGACTTCAAGAAAAAAATCGACAATGACATCTATCTGCGACAAGTTGCCAAAGAGCCCTCGGCACACCCCAGAGGTTTTTACTTCATCCCCGCTTCCCATTTGAACTCCGAACTTCTGGGTCGGATCGCATCTTAGCTGGAGCTCTGACACAATATGTTCAGAGATAAAGTTATGGGAGGCGCATGAGTCGATCAACACAATCACCTCTCGTGACTTAATCTTGCCGCGGACCTTCATCGAATGTGGAGGGCAGAACCCTACCATGGAGGAGATGCAGAGGACTGCAGTAGTAGGGCCATCGAGCTCGACCCTACTGACTTACGTCCCTAGGCCCTTGAAGGGTGATTTCATCCTCTTCCTCATCATTATTGACCGCAAAACTTGGCGTCTTTTGTTTTGCGATAATGACCGATGAAAATCTCTCATCGCATGGGAAACACATACCTCTTTCTCTTTTCTCCTGCATTTCTTGATCTGTGAATTTTTTGAAAGGGGTATGGAGCGTGTTATTTAGTGATGTGGAGTTTTAGCCCGGTGGAAAGCGGTCTTAGCGTGAATCCCGGCGTGATGGTGGCGCATTAATGGAGTGGCGATGGAGTGCGTTGTTCTCATGCGATTGGGACGGCGGTCACATGCGTTGCATGTTGGCTTGGGAAAGAAGTCTTTGGCCATAGAGCGAATCCGAGGTGATAAGCCTCGGGTTCTGTTTCCTCATCCTCATTTGCCCTCATAACTGATGGCTTCAGGTGGATCAAGTTCATTTGGAGCTGCCTAAATATCAGGTTGCAATCCGTTCACAAAGGCAGCTTCTAGCACCGACGGGGGTAATTCTCGGAGAGGAGCCGACAACATCTCGAATTGTCGTCGGTATTCTTGTACAGTGGAGGTCTGAAGAAGGGACATTAGTTGCTCGTGGAGATTCCCATCTTGGCTGGATCGAAATCAAAGCAATAGCCGCTCCTTAAACTCCTCCCACCCATTGAACTGATGATGCCCTTCTTCCTAGTTGTACCATGCTAGGGCTTCGCCCTCCATATAAACCATCACGGCTCGCAGCTTTTCATTGGCGCATAGGCCGTTGATCTCAAAATACCGTTCAACTCTAAAAATCCACCCATCGGGGTCTGCAACCAGTGAGCTCAGTGTCGAGAAAGTGCTCTGGTACCGACGCCATGGGTTGTGGTTCTATGCGTGAAGGTCTTCCAACCTCATCCAATGGCCGTCGTGACAATGTTTCAGAAGGGCCGGAGTCATTCATGGACGGCAACGAAGAGACAGGTGTCTTACCTTTCTCTAGGAGTAGGTGCTTGATTTCCCGAATTCCTTCATCAAGGGCTAAATCATTATGCACAAAATTGAGATATCTTAGCCATCCCCATCGCTAATTCTTTTGGATTCAGCTGTTGGACTGTGAAATTGATCCCATCTAATTCCTACCGAAATTCCGATTGCAGCGACACCATGCTGTTTCCATGCCTTCAACCTGAGTTGCTAAGTCTTTTACGGTAACATAATTAGGAAAAGTGCTACGATACCGCCCGATGGGATATCCCAAGTCTTTATAACGAGGTAAGCGGGAATTATGAGCAATATTGTAAATGCAATCATATGAGAAAATTCTTATAAAATTTAGTTCATCCACTCAAGAACAGATTTGAGCTGCTCCACCCTCCCTCACTATTTTCAGCCGAAAAAATATCCCATACACCACAAGCCTCCCACCGAAGATATTCTTTCCCCCCAACCAACAACTTCTAGAAAACTATGAAAAGACCAAATGACCATCAGCCAGAAAGGAAATAATAAAAAGAGACCACCCACTTGCTTGAGGCAAAAATAACAGTTTTAGATATCACCTATGGCTGTTGATTTTCCCTTTTCCTCGCATAAGGTTATGGATCCGGGGCTTATCAGCTTCTCACGTGACTTTTTTCTTAAGTAGACTTTATGGAGCTATCACGAAACCTACTTTAGGCAATTGCACACACAAATACACAAACATATATGTAATATTTTATTTTCTTCCTTTATTTATTTATTTATTTTCTTTGAACTTTTCTTGAAACGAATAAGCACAAGGGCAAAAAATTTCTCTTAGAGCTTTGGGTTATGTTTGCTTCTTAGAAAGTTTGTAGGGGTTAAAAAGAGGAGAAAAATATATAAATTTTATTTTGTTTAGCCATCCATGGATAAGGTCAGAAGAAAAGTTAATTACATTGTTAATAAATCCAGTCTGCAAACTTTCCTCAACTATTTTGAAGGAATAGGGAGAAAATTTTTTAGACACACACACACACTCTCTCTGTTTAATTTTTTTGGTAGGTTCTCTATTTTGTTTATTATTCAAACATAAGAATATGATCGAAATTAAATTTTTTTTCCTTTTCTTGAATATGCCTGGTTCTGAGAAAATTTAGGAGAAAATACAAATGAATAAAAAAAATGAAAGTAGAAGGAAATAAAAAAAAATTAAAGTGAACAATTATTTTTGTTAGTCAAAATTCATTGCTTATTTTCCTCCATGTAAAGACCATCTGATTCGAAAATGTATTAATTTATAAATAGTTTTAATTATGTAAACTTTTTTCTCCACTTAGCAATCAAAATGAAAGTTATCAAAAAAAAAAAATTTATGGACTCTAGTGTAAATATTGGTGTATCTTATGTGATCTTGAAATGCTGTTTTTATCTACTACTTGGGAGCATATTTATATGCTCCTATAGCTATCAATAGTTGCTCTATCCTTGTATTTTTTTCAAATTGGTATATGAACAACTGGATGAGGAAATCAATTTATCTATCTAATTTTTATGTCCCGTCTTGTCATTCTTTAGAAGTTCTGCCATTCCTGTTGTTCTAGTTGAGAATAGTGGAAGATGTAATAAGAATGAAAAGGTTTGTCTCTTAGCCTCACGACAGTTACGGTTGTTTCATTATCTTTCTCACTGATTCTTTGTTTGCATTGTTTTTTCTGTTTGTACAACGTTCTTTATTTGCATTGCTTTTTCTATTGATACTACATGGAGGACTGTGTTGAGTTGCAGATTCTGCCAAATGGAACTACTTGGATTCCCAATTTGGTCAAAACAATCACAGATGTTGTGTCGAATGGAAGCAAGGGTATTTTGGTTGACAAGAAGTTGATTGAAGGGCCGAACCCAAATGAGAGAGGAAAATTACTCATTCCTTTTATTTTAGCCTTCCAAGTAAGCTTCTAAAACTTGGTAGATTTGTGTAGAGGAATTAGTGATCAATTTGCTTGATTCTTTTATTGCATTTTTACTTTTTTGACAGTACTACTTTGTAGTGAAACAATTCAACAATCAATAAAAAATGATATGACAAAAGGAGAGTAAAGCTCCATGGGGTTGCTGGATATGGGTTTGCCAAGGAGCAAGTTCCTAGTCTTGATAGTGACCTCGATCATGGTAAATCTCTTTGGAATGCTTTTTTTGCACCGATAGGTACTAGTTTGTTTTATAAGTTATTTCGGGAGCTTGAATTTTATGTGGTGAGAGAAATTTTTTTGTGCACTCCTAGCCTACTCATGTATTTTCATATCTGAATATTTGAGACTTTCTTCTCATGGAACTGGTTTTGCGCGTTTCAACCCAACATGGTTCCATTTCACGTTTCTTGTTCGATGTATATTCATCACCCACTTCTGTTTTTCTCCCCTCTCCCTCTTCTGTTATTCTTTTAAACTGTAAACATGTCTCATGTGGAGCTAGTTTTGACATAACTAGTGGGTAGCAGAATTAAAGAAATTTTAGGGTCTATTTTGTTCCTGTTTGTAAAAACTGTTCTTGAGGAAACACAGAAAACACTATTTTGGTGTTCCTGAATTTACTATTTGTTTTCTGGATTTAGTGTTTTATGTGTTTTCCATGTTTTTCGAAAAAAAAAAAAAAAAAGACAAAAAACAAAACAAAACAAAGGAAAAAAGGGAAAACACCAATTTTCTGGTTTCTGTTTTTCAGAGCTAATTTTTGTTCTCCTTTGTTTTTTAGGAAAAAAAAAATACAGTTTTCAAAAACCGTAAACAAACAGGCCTAAAAGTCTTCTCCTTATTTTCCTTATTTTTCAGAACAAAAAACAGTTTTCAAACATGGTAACAACACATGCTCATAATCTGTTTTTTTCTAGAATTCCCCAAACCTTTTTTTTGTATGTACTTGTATTATAAATATTAAAAAAATTATTTTGGTATAATAGGAATTGTAGTCCGAGATGGAATTTGGGGAGTGTGGGAGTAGCTTGTGGTAGTTTAGTTTTATTTTCTTTCGTTTTTCTCCCTATCTTATTTTCCTCTTTCTTCAGGATTCATTAATTCCCAGCAAGTCATAGAATTATATTTAATTGGGTGTTCTTTAAAATTATTTTAAATTGGGTGTGTTATTCATTGAAATTTTATTAAATTGGGTGTGTTACTCTTTAAAATTATATAGTCAGCCATATGCGAAATCTATTAGAGCTCAACAGTATGCAGCTCAATTGCAAAAGGACCGGGTAATTTCCTTTGTGTTAATCCAATAACCGATAGAACTTTGCTTTTGGGAATTAAAGTAGACATAAAAAGGAGTCAAGTCATACACACCTGAGTACAAGTATTTGTTTAAATGTGAGGAGAGGAATCCTTCGTGAGGGGTGTAAGAAGCCTCAGTACAATAAATCGTGGTTATTGTTTTAAACACTAATATTATACTCTCCCAAGTTTAAGTAATTGACAAAACACAACTAATCTATATTATATAGGCTTCGCACCTTAATCATAAACTCAAGCTCTCATCTGTACTAGGGGTGTAATCGAGTTAAGTCAATGTAGAGTCAAACTCGAGTTCGACTCAATTAAAAAACACGATTAAGCTTTTTTTAGATGTTTGAAACTTGACTCGAAAAATAGTTAAAGTTATTCAAACTCGATTCGATAAAGCTCAAATCAATTAAAATAATAATAAATATTATCTTTCGATTAATAAAATAGTAAAAACTTGATGAAGCTCGCAACCAGCTGAGATTAGTGTTGTGATGCCCAGACTCGACTTAACAAGCTGCTGGTCGAGCTCGAGTAGTTCACAAGTAATTTGATAAGTTTACACCTAATTTGTATTAAATTCTAAATAAAGTTTTGATTAAGGGAACAATAGTAAGGAGAAAAATCATGGTAAAAAAAAATAGATGTTTTAATATTTGTGCTATACAAAATTGGAAAGAAGTGATATATAGTGAAAATTTAAAATATCAGATAATTTTTCTATGATGAAAAAGTAATCAAATGAATTTCAAGAAAACAAAATTAGTGATTGTTTAGCTTTTAAAAAAAAAAAAAAAAAAAAAAAAATTTTTTTTTTAAGTTTGTATTTTTATTTCTCTTCCCTTTTCCTCTTGTTTAAAAAGCTTGTTTAAAAAAATAAATATAGTGACAAAAGTACTTAAAAGAAAAATACATATAAAGAAAAATAGGGTTAAATTGAAAATTAACAAGAGTTTTACATGGTAGTTATAAATTTTCTCCAAGATGAAGAATATACAATAAAGTTTTTTTACTACGCATTTAACCTTGTTTAGGTGAAATTTGTTTAATTAGCACTTATTTTATAGGCTTATTACATAAAACTTATATCTTATGTACTTTATTCAATAAGTTATTTGTGTTTGGATACATATTTTAAGAAACGTTTATGCTTTATTTTAAGGTGTTTTGATGCATTCTTCTGGCATTTATAAGTTGAAATTGCCAAGACCATCATAAGCGCTTATAAAATTGAAATTTTTGAATAAATAATCCTTGTCATCATTTTAAATTAAAAACCTAAAAACTAAAAGTAAAAATTAATATATATATATATATATATATATCATGAAACCATTATATAAAATTTAAAATAAAGTAAAAAAGATTCATATATACACAAAACATTTATCATTCAAATACATATAATCTCTATTATTAAAAAATAGCTAATGAATCATTCTCTCATCTTCACTTTGTTTCATGTCATCAAAGAAATTATAAAGCTAAAAATATTCTAAGTTTCTTTTTCTTCATTATAAAAACTAATATATATATATATATATATATATATATATATATATATATATATATATATATATATATATATATATATATATATATATCATGAAAACCATTATAAAATTAAAGAAATAAAGTAAGAATTCATTTATGTATTGAAAACATTTATCGATTTAAATACATGCTGCTCTCGGTATAAAAAATAACTAATGAATCATTATCTCATTTTCACTTTTGTTTCATATGCATCAAATAGATTATAAAAATTAAAGTATTATAAGTTTTTTTTCTTCATTAAAATCTTTAAGGACACTTTACATAAATTGGGCGTGATATCTTGTATTAACTTCATGGTTATTTAAAGCGTCGAGGCGCAAAAGCCTCTTGGCCGTTAAGGTAGCACTTGAGAGCCCGCGGACTCTCTTTTAAAAAGATCTGTCGCCACACCTATAAATAAAATTATATATCTCACTAAATATTATGTATAGTTTTTATCAAATAATAAATACAATAAAGTAAAGAACATCAAATATAAAAATCAAACATTACTAGTGCTTCCTATCATCACAAACATTTCTAAAACAAAATAACAAACATCATTTTAATGCTCCCCATCATCACAAAATTCTAGGACAAAAAAAAAAAAAAAAAAAAAACATGAATCTACATGAAACTATAAATAAGAAAATCATCATCATTATCATTCTTCCTATCATTAATAAATTTTTTTCTATTTTTAATTATATATTAAAGGATTTTTTTCCTATTTTATTTTTCAAAAAATTTACCTATTTTTTACATATTTTTTTTGGAATT
The DNA here is from genome assembly GCA_016808115.1 of Tetrastigma voinierianum. Taxonomy (NCBI): domain Eukaryota; kingdom Viridiplantae; phylum Streptophyta; class Magnoliopsida; order Vitales; family Vitaceae; genus Tetrastigma; species Tetrastigma voinierianum. The sequence continues at coordinate 39,895 of JAEQBH010007861.1, read as the reverse complement.
TGTTTTCTACTTTTTTTCATTATTTTCAGAATTTTTTTCCTATTTTTACACAAATTTTCAAAAAAAATTTGAAATTTGTTTTCCATTTTTTTTTTCAATTTTCCTTTTTTTACATAATTTTTTCAGAATTTATTTTCTATTTTTTCCAATTTTTTTATATAATTTGTTAGAAAGACAATTTTATATTAAGATGATAAATTTTAAGTTTCTATATAAGCTATTTTTGATAAGGAGAAAGTGGCAACAACATCGCGTAGTACCGCGTCGTGACGTTCAATGTCGTGGCGTCATAGCATCACAGTCAACAAAATGAAAAGTCCTTGAGCGTCTAGCGTCGCTGACGTCAACGCGATTTCTGCCTTAGAATCATAAAAAGCAAAGGGGACTTAATTTGAAGGCATTGAAGAGTGTGTGGATTGGAGCGCATAAAATAGAGCAGCAGAGACTCAAATCATTGGAAAAGACAGTGTTTTTGTATTTTTCTTTTCTCATAAACGACTAATGATTTATAGAATAATGCGTATATTCAGTTCCAATATGTTATAGATTTCTCTCTAAGGTTTTGTTGAACCCTCTCACAATTGAATGGATTAAGGTTTAAATTTATATTATTCAGTTTATTGATGATTTGCATTGATCTGCTCTATATCTGTAGTTTATATACATGGTAATGTCTGGCCAACATTGGCATGATCCTGCTGGGTATCCGAGATCGAGATAAGGACTCATAGGGATACGAATAGAGTGACCCTGGTCCGTCGGTAAATAGAGATATCCCGATTAGAGTGTGGCGATTAGGGTTGAACATTTAGGCATTTAGAGTAGCCCAGTTCGGGGTGGAGATGCTGACCTTCTTTGGCGAGATGGCGGACACCTCGAGGGAGGGTATCTCGTAGGCAGAATCTTTGTGTGAAGTCACTAATAGGCGAGTAGTAATTTCTCACAGGTAATAATCCATCAAAAGTGGCGGTGGAGACAAATCCTGATCTCCCTGACAAATATTTAAATTAATTTAGCTTTAGTTTTAATCCCATATATTAGTTAGATAGCCATTCAGAGTTAAGTCCAGATAATATTATAAAGTCAATTTCAATAATCAACGCACTTCTCCCCGTGGATCAATATTCGTACCTAGGTACACTATGTTACTTGATATGACGCGTGCACTTGTGAACTTAGGCTACCACGTTTTACACATCATGCTGGCTACGAGTTTTGCGCCGTCGCCCGGGAGGTAGTTTTAGTGATGATGTGGAAACAAGTGCAATTAGATATTACTGCGGATTCTTTCTACTATTTTATTTTTCTTATAAAGTGCTTGTAATTTGGTCTTTGCGTTTTTGTGTGTGATTGAGTTCAAGGTTCTTTGTGAGTGTATCTTGAAGCGCAGGGTTCCGGATCAAATTCTGTCGTTGATCTGACGAAAGAACCTTACACTTTGTTTACCTGAAGGAGCAAAGAAAAGCACAACATAGAAATCAGCAATCATGCGAACAATGTAGGCGAGATAATGGCGAGAGCAAAGCAGACACAAGGGGTCCTGATGGGAATAATGGTAGAATCGAGGCGCCCTGGTGGTTTATCTGTCGGATGATCAGTTTATGTTGCTGAAGAGTTAGCCTACCACACCGGTTGTTGAGACTGGCTGTCAGAAGACCGCGATTTAAGCGACAACGAGCGATTATGATGATTGCTTGGAACATCTGTTCCAGTTGCAGTGAGAATGCGAATACATATGGTTGACCAACTTCGCCAGTATGTGACACGGTCAAGTATAATGGGAGTAGCGAAGAGGCACTGAGACTAAAGTTGTTCCCGCTCTCTGGGTGATAGAGCTAAGCACCGGTTAATGATTGACCATTTGGATTCCATTACTTCATGGAGCGACCTAGTGCGAAGTTCTTGACAAAGTTCTTCCACTTGCAAAATTACCTGACTAGTCTGAAGATCAACTCTTTTAGACAATTCGAGAAGAACTGCGAAGCTTGGGATATATTTCATGAATTGTTGAGGAGGTGCCCACCTGGGTTGACCGGATGGATGAAAGTCCATGCACCTATAATGATGCGAGGGATCACGACAGAAACAGTTGATGCCTCGACGGGAGGTGCCTGCAATGAAAGACTACGGACCAAGCATGAGATCTGGAGGCCCCAGCTGCTACTAACCTGAGTGAGTGGCCTAAGGATAGGGTTACACCAGTGAAGGCTATGGGCGGCAAAGATAACGAGGTTCTCGTGATACGGTTACTCGTGTCGCACGACACTCAAAAAGCGACTTAGGTGAGATATAAGCAAAAATCTGCGTCTTTGTTCGGTCCAGCCATGGGATTTATGCGGTGCGGAGGATAGCACAATAGTGCAGAATGTCAGTCGGGACATCAAACAGTAGAGCATGCTTAGTATGTGTCGAGGTTTAATTAGTCCGCAACTGACGGAGTCGTTATCAGGGCAATGACACTATCAAAACGGAATCGAGGCGAGGGTGGCATAATAATCGAGTGTCAGGCAAATCATAGTTATGAATGAAAAACCATCGAGAACAACATGCCTGCAGTGGCGAACCGCCCTCTGAGAAAAGTGGACTTGGAGACAAGCCACAGCTGAATACTTACCTCTATATCGCTTTCATGAATGAGAATAGGCGAATATGCAACCTTCGGAGCCACTCGACTAAGCAATCAGAATGGTATTTAGAAACTTAGAGGTGCAAATGGACTGAGGCAGAAGGTAATGAACATATAAAAAGTTTGTCACCTTGAGAAGTGGTAAGAAATTCGCAATAGACCATGATGATATAGAGTGAGCGGGGAGGTAATCAGACTAGTTAGAATGATAAGGCAAAAGGAGTAGCCCACACAGAGAAAAGTATGTGGAGAAAAATTTAAAAATTTGGGATAAACCAAGCCCACAGCGAGCCAATGCTGCTAATTGTACCTCAGCGCCTAAAGAAGAATAAATTGAATGCTTGAGTTCACAGTTTATGATGTTTAAGAAATTGTACATCGACTATTCAGTTTGGTAATGCGTTAGAGCAGTACGGTATATTAATTTATGAAGGATATATTGTCAAAGAAAGAGAAAGTGTCGGACTTGAGGCAGTGATCCACGAGGAATGTAGTAGGCATCACCGAGGAGGCTGCACAAAGTTAAAAAAAGATTGAGGCGGCTTTACTATCACATGTATCAAAATTCCATCTTTGAGAAGGCCTTGTGTGACACGGGAGCTAGTATAAATCTCATGCCATATCCATATTGGTGGTGGGATTAGGGTGGCTTCCTTGACTGCGGTCACCTCCGAGTTAACGGACGGATCCTTTAAAGCATCCGGGGGAAGTGACGTTCTGGTAAAGGTAAAACCCAGTTCATCTTCAGTAGGATTTCATCATATTGGGTATGGAAGAAGATAAAGAAATACCATAATATTAGGTAGACATTTCTACATGGCTTGGTGAGGCGATGATTGATGTGCGGAGGAGAGTTGAAATTGAGGAGTGCGGGGATGACGAGTCGAGTTCAATGTGTTTGAAACATGAGACACCAGATGAGAGAGTGATACATGTACAGCGAAGCGTGGAGGTATAGTGTCTAGCCCAGTGGTCTCATTAACCTTTAGTGGCACAGTCTGAGTGATTGAAAAGGGTGGGAGAAGGCGGGAGTATGTGAAATGGATTGACTCCTTCGAACCTAATAGAAGGAAATACTCTGAACCTACAGGTGAAAATGCTCGAACATCGGTGAATCCTTTGAGCAATGACTGGCGGACGAAAAAGCCAGCACCTAGCCATTTGAGGTATGCTTATCTTAGGAATGCCTCCACCTTGCAATGTCATTTCGGCGATCCTGGCAGCCAATGGGCAGATAAGCTATTGAGAGTACTGGGGATCACAGAATCTTTAACGGATTTGGTCTCTGGCTGATTTAAAGGGGATTTGCCCTCATGTGCATGCATAGTCACTAGAATATGGTCGTAAGCCGGTGGAAGCATGAGAGGCTTGAATCCGACCATGAAAGAAGTAGTCTGCAAGGAAGTACTAAAGCGACTGGATGCCAGGGTTATATATCTTATTTCTAACAGTGCATGGGTGAGTCCGATCACGGTGGTGCCTAAAGGGAGGAACAACATTGATAAGAGAATAATACATTCTTGCCTTCTTACAGAAACGATCCACGGTTGGAGGATTTGCATCGACTCTAGTGAATAAAAATTTACCGCAGACCATTTCCCACTTTGCCATTTCTAGATCAGATGTTGGATAGGCTGGCAATACTACTTTGTTTCTTGGATGGGTATTCTGGATACAATCAAATCGCTATAGCCCCAGAGGATCAGGAGAAGACGACATTCACATGCCCCTATGGTACATTCGCATTAAAGCAAATGCCCTTCGGGCTATGTAACGCACCAGGCACATTCTAGCGCTGTATGATGATCATATTCTTAGATATGGTTGAAAATAAAATTGAGGTGTTCATGGATGACTTTTTAGTATTGGGGAACTTCTTTGACAATTGTCTGGAAAACTTGAGATCGGCGCTGATTAGATGTGAGAAAACCAATCTTGTACTTAATTGGGAGAAGTGCAATTTTATGGTATAAGAAGGCATAGTACTTGAGCGGGATCTCAAAGTAAGAGGAATAGGTGAACAAGAAAAATCGAGGCAATAGAGAAACTACCTCCTCCATCATCAGTAAAGGGCATAAGAACCTTTCTAGGACACGTCGGGTTCTATAGGTGATTCATAAAAGATTTTTCTCGGATTGCAGAGCCCTTGTCTAGTTTGCTGGTTCAAGGGACACCGTTTGATTTTGATGGCGGTGTGTGAAGCATTTCGATCCTACGAAAGATAGATTGGTATCCAGCCCACATAGTAGTAGCACTAGATTAGGGACCTCCAGTTTGAGCTAATGCGGCCTTGATGACTTCTGTAATCGGACCGATGATAGAGACGAAAGAAAGGACTCTTCAGGATTATCACTATGCTAGCGGGCGTTGAATGATGCCCAACTGAACTATACCACCGAAAAGGAGCTTTTGGCCATTGTTTTTGCCTTTGACAAATTTAGGCCTAATTTGATTGGCAATAAGGTAATAGTGCACACTAACCACTTAGCCATAAAGTACCTAATGACTAAAAAGGACGCAAAACCGAGATTAATACGGTGGGTACTCCTATTGCAAGAATTTGACCTAGAGATAAAGACAGAAGAAGCAGAGAACCTAGTGCGAGACCATCTTTTCAAGTTAGAAGAACAGAGATGGTCTGAGTTAATGATGATTTCGGATGAGTAGCTCTTAGCAATTGAAGACCTGGCGGAGACTCCATGGTTGCCCCGACTATGTGAGCTATAGTGTGGGTGATCCTCAAAGTTTAGCCTGAAAGAGGTTCTCTTTGCACATTTGAAGCACTACTATTGGGAAGAACCTATTCTATATAAGCATTGTGCGGATCAAGTGATAAGGCGATGTGTACCAGAAGATGAAATGGCGTAAATCATTGGCACACTTTATATGTGGGGAGCATTCGGAGGCCGGAGGACAACATCAAAGAAATACTTAATTAGGTTTCTCAAAGCTGGATTGAACAGGATGCTCACCTATTTGCCATCTCTGTGATAAATGCCAAGAATGGAACATTTCTAAGAAAGGATGAACCACCCAGTGAACTGATCCCAAGGTAGAGCTATTTAATTTGTAGGGGATGGATTTAATGGAGCCATTTCCCCCTCATTCAGTGCCTTGTATATCGGTAGCACACGGTGGATTACGTCTAAATGGGTAAGAAGCAATAAACCGCACTAATAGCTAGAAATTGCCTTCAGTTCAGCCATGGCCACATATTTGATTCGGCACCCCACGAGCATTGATAACATATGGAGGTACACATTTCTGTAATAAGTTGGTTGATAAGGTCCTACAAAAATATGGTGTGTGACATCGCACATCACTCGCATACCACCCACAGGAAGATGGACAAGCAAAGGTGTCCAACCGAGAGATAAGGTCCATTATGGAGAAAACAATCAACAGTTCCAGGAAGGATTGGTCGAAGAAGATTGAGGATGCACTCTGGGCATACAGGACAACATTTAAAACCCCATTAGGTATGTCTCCATTCCGACTAGTTTATGGGAAAGCATGTCACTTACCGGTGGAATTGGAACATAAAGCCTACTAGGCAACTAGGATGCTGAACATGGACAATAAAATAACCGGAGAGAAGCGGATGCTATAGCTTAGTGAATTGGATCGAATTGTAATGAAATCTGAGAATGATTGAATATATAAGGAAAGATGAAATCACAGCACGACAAAGCATATTATAAGGAAAAGTGAAGTAAGTTAGCAGGTCCTCATTCAATTCTGACTCAAACTTTTCGGTAAATCACTGGTATTCGGGACCATTCATGACAGGTTTTCCACATGGAGCGAAATTATGCACCACAGAAAGGAACATTCAAAGTTAACACACCACTTGGTTGAAGCCATATGCCGTCTATTTAGGTAATCTTTGAAATTATTCCCAAGCGTAGGAACTAATGTAGTCAACATTATATCTGTGGGAGTCTGATTAGTGCCCCAAAAGTGCTATTTTGAACCTATTTATTATAGGTTTGAGTGCTTTTATTGTACTAATCATGCCCTAATTCTTGATTTGCACATTAAGGTCACTCTTATTTAATGATGCATTTTGTGTGATGCAGTTTTTTGAGAGCTAATTGTAGAAATTATTGAGAACCGATCCAAGCACGAAGAATTCAGAATCAAACTCACCATTACCGATCAAAGGTAGAAGGAAGAAAGAGCAAAATGTAGAAGAAAATTGGACCTGCGAAATTAACACTTTGACCAACATGCATCTGTGACAGCATTCCTCCTGATTTTCCCTGCTTTTTCACGCCCAGTTTTTGCTCTAACTTTTGGTTTTTCCATTTTACCCACGTAATAACCTTCCGTTTGGTTTTGTAACTTCCCATATGAGCATCTCTCAGTCTCGGTTGTAAATCAAGCAGACTTGAATTTTTGGATATGCGATGGCGGAGCGAGTTTCCGTAGCTTCTTTCCCTTTTCTTTCCTTTTTCTTTTCCATTTTCTCGAGTTTGCCAAACACTCTACAGGGATGAAAACTCAGGGATGTTCGATGGGCTCCTCTTCTCCTTGAAGGGCGGTACATTGGCTAGGGTGTGGGTAACTCCATGGTTTGTTTTTAACGCACGTATTTTGGTTGTTTAAGTTCACACTTCTCACTTAGGTTAAAATCTTTAAGCATGCTCTCTTTATAATGTGTATTTGGTAAGCTTTTTGGGTTCAATGGATACTTTCACTAGATCCGGCTGAGGCTCGGTTAGATTCATCACTCTTTGAATTATCGTGGAGTAAAGTTTTTGAGATATCTTTCTTTGTTAGGAACATTTATGCCCATTTAAAATGCTATGTTTCAAAAGGAAAAATCATGGGGTTTCAGTTTTTAAAGCTAAATGAGAATCCGGTTCGAAATGACTATATATCATCCTCAGCGGAAAAAAAATACCGGGACATGTTGGATTTACCTTAGAACCAAACAGTGGCCGAGACTTCAAGGAGTTCTATTTTACATTTACTTTATTTAAGTTGGTTTGCAAACCACCCGACCCTGTTTTTACCCAAACCCAAATCGAATTTAATTCACCAGTTTTGATTTCACTTAAATCATTTGTACGAAGAAAACCCATCCACGTGTTCGGCCACTGGGCACTCTTTGCGGTAGCCCGACTACGGCAGTAGGAGAAACTTAGGATATAAATTTTGTTGATTAGGATAACACTGCTGTGACACGAATCCAAATAGCGCCAGTTAGGGGATGGTGCCTAAGTGCGAATGATGACTTGTTGAACACTTGTGATCCTCATCACAAGTTTTGGTGAATTTCTTTTATATTTCATTGTCATTTTTTATTTTATTTTCATTTTATATAAAAAAAAAAAAAAATTCCTGCAGGACTGTTTTTGGTGTTGTCTTGTGTGCCTTATTTCTACTAGGGATTAGAATGACCGATTAGGTTAAAAATTAAAGGCAAGCGATTGATCTGAGTTCGGTGAGGAAAATTGAGAGAAAATGAACCCTCGCATGAAGAGCAATACAATCAGGAGGGTAACCCTAGAGCTTACATGACAATGAGGGATTACACATAGACAGCCATTAGCGGTGTAGCAACGCTAGAGAGAAATCCAGGCCTGGTCTCACCAAGCCATAGAACCAGTGGATGGGTCACCTCTACAGGTGTTACCCGAAGCTTATGCCTCCTCCACAAATCACAGTGTGCTTCTTTGTCTGGCCTCATGCTCCTTGATGTCTCCCCTAATTAGAAGCGAAGCAATTCTGAACCTTACCAAGCGGTGGGTGATCTTTGTGGTAGAACAAAAAGGAATTCAATGCCCGATTGGTGAAAAATCCATCTTGAGGAGAATTCCTACTGGACCAAAGATTAGATGGGCTGAACATTGATTTTGAGCATAATCAGGTTTCTTTGCAAGATTCCATTGAAGACCTAATTGATGAGCAACAATGTCCGCTCTGAGGAGAAGTTGTCAAAGTGACATATGCGAGAGAGCGGTGTGAACCGACCACACCGGGAGCTTATAGAGGATTTTGTAGTTATCCCGAGAGGTTGGATGAATCTCAGATATGTGTGATGTTGTTTTTCAAGGGAGGCAGAAAAATGTTTTCCTTGTTGGTAGGGAGGCGGTAAAACAAAGCGGTGGAAGTGCCCAAAAGAATGTCATTCAACGAGCCCATAGATTTGGACCTGCTTGCCTTTGCCGAGACACGAATACCCAGCGCGTTGGCCCTTCGGTGACCACGTATATATTCTACCTTCACTGCACCCTGACCAACTGCGGCAAACTCAAAACTGCCGGCTCCCAAGCTAGTCGAAGCCTTTGTCATCATAGAGAACTTCAAGAAACTAAGTGGCCATTCTTTCGGATTTTGCCTACATAGAAAGAAAATAAACATTTGCTCATCGCCAGCACGATGGTTGGTTAGAGGTGTGATTCGGGTTTAGAGCACAGACCTCGGCATTTTCTAAGCTCCTACCTTTTTGTTTTAATTTTCATATCTTATCTTGTTTATAGTATTTTATTTTGTTTAATTAATTTTCTTCTGGTTTTATCTAATTTTAGTTAATTTATGTTTTAGATTAATTTTACTTTTACGCAATTTTCTTAATTTTTCTTGCATTAATTTTTTGCGAGTTTAGTAGAAATTTTGGAGCTTATTGAAGAAATTGGAAAGCGAAATGAAAGGCAATTTTAATATAGCAGAAAATTTGGCAATTCCTAGTGAAATGTGAAATTTTAGCTATAGATACATTTAATAACTGAAATTTCGCTAACAAAATCTGTGAGAAGCGAAAATAGAAAAATTTAAGCTAAGGAGCAGTACCTAAATGGATCGTATAGCGAAATTCTGCATAGTAACAGTCTTCCCTTCTGAAGACAAAAGCGATTGCATGATATTTCAATTTGTTTTTTTCTTTATTTTATATTTTATTAAAAAAAAAAACGTTTGTTTTTCTATATATTTATTTTATTTGAAAAAAAAAAAATATTTTATTTTTATTTTTATATATATTATTTTTATTTCAAAAAAAAATTGTTATTTTATTTTAATTTTATATATATTACTTTTATTTCAAAAAAAAAAAATATTATTATTTATTATATATATATATATATATATATATATATATATATATATATATATATATATATATATATATATATTAAAAAAATTGTCATAAAAAAAATTGAAAAAAAAAAACTATTTTTAATATATATAAAAAAGTTTTATTTTAATTTTTATTTTTAATTATTATTTATTTATTTGAAAAAAAAAAAAAATTCAAAATTTTAAGCTATTAGACATAGCGAAATTTTTACAAACTTAATGAAATCACGAAATTTCCGTAGTTAATAAATTTAGTAGCTTATAAAAACTATTTAGTTAGAAAATTACCATTATGTTTGCAGCTTTTCATAAATTTTATTATTTCATAACTTTTTGACAGAACTCCGTTTTAAGCGTTCTTGGTATCGTTGGAAACTTAGAGAGCAAGATCCAAAATATGACCAGAAAAGAACATTTTGTACTTTTATGAAGGTGTAATTTTAAAAATGCTCAACGGTGCTTTTTCTCTCTTTTCTTCTCCTAACTTGTTTATTTGAAGCCCAAACGGAGTGAATAACGTGTCGATGGAAAGCTTGCGAAGTCACCTATTCAGCAATGATCACATCTCATCAAGGAGGTAACACTTCCTTCTCTAATTTTCCAATCGAGCCCATTTGGGACACTTGAGATGTTTGGGTTGGGGGAGAAGTTAGCAGGAAGTGGCTTTTGTATTATGTTTTGTTATTATTTTGTTCAAGCACATTTTGTGATCTTTGGCAACTGCTGGGTCCTCTCTATAAAGTTGTTATACTAAACACAAATTTGGATTTGGTTGCAATCAAAATTTTTGAGAAGAAAGCGGTTTCTTCTTTTGCAAGTTGGAAAATTTAAACTTTGTCCAATTCTATTGATGCTAGATTGATTCCATGCTTGGTTGATTGACAGTTAGTTAATTCTTATTGATTTAAGGGGCGTTTCTTCCACCTTTAGCTAACCACCACAGAGCACATTAGATTTCAATGATAGGCTGAAAAGCGTACAACTCCTTTACTTTGCATAACCTACCTAATTCGTGACATATTTAATAGGTTATGGACACAACAAGGAAAAGAAAAAACGAGAAAAAGAAAGAAAAGAAAAAGAAAAGAAAAAGAAAATAAAAATTGCAACACTTTGCCTTGAAACTTAGAAACACGGTCAGGGGGTATATAATATAAAGCCCGGTGCCCCTAAACCTTCGGTTGAGATCCCTGCGTTAGTGGATCCGCTATGGGTTGGATCGGGGGTTGTGAGTTTGTGGATCTTTGAGATCTGATCATTCGAAGTGGGGTGAAACCTAAAAGAGTTCGCGTTGAAGATCCCTTATGACTTGGTGCCTAAGCATAATTGGTTGAGTCTTGGTAGATCCACATTACATGGACTTTGGTAAATTCGTTCTGACATTGCACCTACAGTATAAAGGTATAGAATAGAGGTGGGTCACGATCTATTTAAGGTTGGTTGCGCATCTTGGAGTCGTGGTTGTAGCTAGGTTGGGGGAAGTGTGGTTTGACGGTTTATTGTTCTGAGCTAATCAAATAAACCTTAGATTTTGAGTTGGAAGTTTAAGTTTGAGTCATCGAAGGAAGCTCTTTTGACACTCAATTTTGTGTAGCATTTATTCTCATGATAGTTGTGGACACGGCTTTGATGATTTTTCCTTAGGAGTTAGGCATTACTCATTCTATACTGAAATATAATTTTTATGGAACATTATTTTGTTATGGTTCTGTGTCTTTTCTTTCTTCTTTCTTTCATTGCTAAAGGGACTGGCAATGTGTAGGATTGGGGGTGTGATTAGTGCCCCAGTGCTATTTTGAACCCTATTTATTATAGGTTTGAAATTGCTTTTATTGTACTAATCATGCTAATAACGATTTGCACATTGAGTCCTACTATTTTAATGATCGCATTTTGTATAGAATTTGCGGTTTTTGCGAGCTGTTAATAAAAATTGTTGATCGATCCAAGCCGCGAAGGAATTCAAGTCAAACTCACCATTGCAAATCAAAGATCAGAAGGAAGAAGAGCAAAATGTGAAGAAAATTGGACCTGCGAGTGCTTTGCCACGACCCTTTGTGCATCCTGCTGAGCAACTGTTCCTCCTGGCGATTTTCCACCTTTCACGCGAGTTTTGCTACAACTTTTGGTTTTCCATTTACCCTGTAATAACCTTCCGATTTTGGTTTTGTAACTTCCCTTGCCCGAGCATCTATATAAGTCTTAGTTTGTACAAATCAAAAGACTTGAACACGGATATCACGATAGCGGAGGCAATTTCCCATGACTTCCTTTTCCATTTTCTTTCCTTTCTTTTCCATTTTCTTGGCTGCCAAAGCATCACTCTGAGGATGACAACAGGGAATGTTGGCTCAAACCTCTTCACTCCTTGAAGAGGGCGGCTGTTGGCTGGGGTGTGGGTAACTCCACGGTTCCCACGAACTTACTTGCCACGTATTTTTTTTGGTTGTTTAAGTTCCACCTTCTCACTTAGGTTAAAATCTTTCCATGCTCTCTTTAATATTAATATTTAGCAAGCTTTTGGGGTTGATGGATACTTTCACTAGATCCATTGAGGCTCGATTCAGTTGTCTCTGCTAGTTATAGGTAGATTAGGGTTTTTTGAGATGTGTTTTCCTTGTTAGGAACATTTATGCCCATTTAAAGTGCTATGTTTCAAAGGAAAATCATAGGGTTTTAGTTTTAAAGCTAAATGAAGATCCAGGTTCGGGAAATGACATATCATCCTCCCCGACCTTGAAGGAAAAAATACCGGGGACATGTTGGTTACCTTAGAACCCTAAACCGGTGGCAGAGACTTCCAAGGAGTTCTATTTTACATTTTACTTTATTTAAATTTTGGTTTGCAAACCACTGACCCCTGTTTTTACCCAAACTGAAATCAATTTAATTACTAGTTTGATTTCCTCAAATCATTTGTACAGAAAACCCATCACATGTTCGACCCTAGGCCAGCTATCTTGCGTTGCTTGACTACGGCGGTAGGAGGAGCTGGGATATAAATTTTGTTGATTCGAATCACCCTAACGTGCCCTTGGTCGGAGTCCGGGTCATTTCCAAGGTGGTTCACTAGGTGATCCTTAGGGATTTCTTTCCAATGAATGTGCGATTAAAAATGCAAATACGAAATTTGCCGGTGATTGATTTATTAACCAATTGACTTAAGCTTCTTGTAAGAATTAGAAGGGGCGAATGATATGATCCTTAGGTTCCGCTCCACCACAGCTAGGTAACACCCGTCTCTATACAATCTCATCTAGGAGCCGTTGATGAATGGTCTTGATGGGAAATTTAACTACAAAGCTTTTATAAGACAAAGGAATAATTGAGAGCGATATCAACGCTTACTTTCGAGACGATTTGTTTGGAATCTTAGTTTGCATTTGAGGATCGAAGCACAACGTGTACGAATCTCGTTCACACGTTGTCAAGAAGGAGTACCAAACTAAGGTTTAGAAGAATTTTCACAAGTGTTCAATATCATTATAAAATCCCATTCAAACAAGAAGGATTAGAAGTGAGTACCTTGAAGAGGTGAGGATTTCCATGTTAGAACCCTATCATGGAGGTTTATAACTCCATTAAAGCTGAGAATTGATTCATAATTGCTGGAACACTACTAGTAATTGGAAATTTAAAAATAACACCTCAATGGCAAGGTTGAGATATAAAAACCGCAGAGTCTCTCAATAAACACCAAGTTATTAAGCCAACTGAAAGATTACAAATGCTTAAAAACTTAGAATCAGAAAAAAACTAAGTACTCTACTCTATGAAAACCCTAGAAAAATATAAGAAAACACTCCAAAGGTTAGAGCGAAACACTAGAATCAGAACTCCTTTTCTTTCTTGCCTAAAGTGGAAACCCAACCCAATCCTCATTAGTGATCTCAAAGTGGTGATCGAAAGACGAGCGTGCCCTTGCACCAAGATTGTAATTACGCTCAAATCTTGCAAAGATCGCATGTTGGTACCGATACAGTTAAAAGTGTGATAGGTACCGGTTAATGCTCAGTATCGTCACCGCCTACCCCATAGCTGCCCCTCTTCCGCTAGAACTGCAGGGGCCTCGGCGGCGTCATGTCAACAAATGATCTCGTTTGTTCTCGAAACCAAACCGCTACGAAAATGTGCACGGGACTCAAAAAACTTGCACACGCATAAAGCGGTAGAAAAGGTCAAAGCACCTATTCACAAATGAAAGCAAAACATAGTGGGGCTTAAAACCTATATAAATGTCGCACTTTTATTGCATGCTGTGTGTGTATGTGCGAGTGAAATTACAACTAGATGCGCATCCCATGGAATCGTCTTGTTGCATACATCAGGTCGAAGTATATACTCAAAGGCAAAAATCAAAAAAAATTTATGCCAACCCCCCCAGAACTAAATTAAACCAAATAGCATACATAAATGGCTCAAGCGATGTTATACTTTTCTTCTTGAAATAGGCATTTGCCCTCAATGTGTGATCACCCCAAACTATAAAGAGGGTGAAAATACGGGTTACATAAGGGTTGGACTCTCCTTTATTAAAAACAAAAATATAGACTGAATGAATAAAGCGTAAAGACATGCAAGAAAAGGAAAAACTATATCTGAAGGGTAAGATAAATTACTGAAGGAACATCAAATGGCGAATCACGATTCCTCCATTACTATCACAACGTTCAGGTGTCAAAATGACTGCAGCGCTGTAGCTGTTTAAGATTTTCCATTTTAGTTCAATCTCACTTTGCCATATGGTGAACTCTTTTGGCGATGAAAAGGTCGATCCACCTAAACGATTTACCTAGAAAAGATGTCTGGCGAGAGTTGTCACAACAATACCTTTTAGGTGAGTTCCAAAAGTCTTCCTTACAATGTTCTTGTCATGGAATAGCTTGAGCCTCACTATCAGTCAACTTTGACTCTCATACGATTCCGCCTCAAAATTCATCAAGCTAGTTCATCACTTGTGATCTCTGTTTACCGCCTTAACTAAATCAAAATTAGAGTTATAATGGCCTAATATGCTTTGTGCTCCATTTCACCTGGGAGGTGACGTGCCTTGCCATAAACCCCAGCCAATAGAAGGCCTGCAAAGACGTCTTAAAAGCGATACGGTAGGCTCAAAGGCGTCGGTTAGTGAAGAGACCAATCCTTCGCGATTTAAAATTGTAGCTTTTAAAATGTGTTTGATCTCCCTGGCTAATGGTCGAAACTGACCATTGGTCTGTGGGTGGTAAGCCGTGGAAACTTTGTGGGTAACTCCATACTTTTTTAACAAATTTTCAAAGGGCCAATTACAAATATGGAGCCCACCATCACTAATGATTGCACGAGCGAGAAAAAAAATATGTTCTTTCAAAAATTTCAAATTCTCATTGGAATGGCCTCCATCCATAGAAACATAATCAAATGCCAATAAAATGCAGTACCCACATGAGAGAAAAATGCCCCATGAAGTCTAAACCCGACAATCGAAGATCTCGATAATTAAATAAGGTAAGGCATCATGTTCCGTTTTGTGACTCTAATTGTTGGCATCGAGCACAGGTTTTAAAAATCAAAGCGGTCTTTAAAGAGTGGGCGATAAGAAATTGGCTACAGGATTTTGTCATGAACAACTGAGATAGTGATGGTCAAAAAACTCATAGTTTTATTTATTTTTAAGTTTGCTGTGAATAATGATGGTGTTTGGAAAGCGATAATTGAATAGAATTCCAATTTGCGGAAAATCTGTTGAGAAAAAGGAAATCAAATTTAAAAGCAAAAAATCATAAGAAATCGAAAAGCGGAAGGAGTCGCGATAGGAGTCGTTTCTGACAATTGAAGTCACGACCTCAACAAATTTAGCTTTGAAGAAAGAAAGCGAAAGTGAATAAGTGAAGTCGTGACCTCTGAAGTTGAGACAAAATATGACTTGAAGTCGAGGATTAAAAATGGGTCAAATGAAGAAGTTCGTATCGCGACATCATTCTGACGTCGCGACATAAACGGAGATAAATGAAGTCGTGATACCACCATGAGGTCGCGACAAGGGAGCTGACTTTACAAAGCCCTGAAAACGACCCTCTCAAGTGAAGGAAATTCGCAACTAATTTTTGAAAGAAAAGGACTTTGCATGTCGCGACAGCAGTACGATGTGAAGAATAACACCAAAATTCGCCATGAAACTCCATCGAGCGACGGGAGTAATGAAGAAACGAGACAAGATGTCGACACCACTTGAGTCGCGGCAGAGTGAAAGCAGCGATGAGCATGGAGGTGGTGACAGTTAGAAGTTTGCGACAAAGATTTTCAAAGAAATTTAGAACATAAGTCGCGACGATTGGAAACGGACCGAAGACATCAAACGCGAATCGGAAGATGTAGCGAAACGTCGCCGATGGTCAGCGACATCGGTTAGGCTAAAAAATTAGTCGCGACATCGATGATGGTCAGCGACGTGGTTATAGGAATCATGAATTACGCTGACGTCGCGTTAGTCGCGACATCGATTAAAGAAGGGTCGCGGCGTCAGCCGGTGTAGTCGCAACATCGGCGGTAAAAGAATGGAGTGGCAACATCATTTTGCGTGGCCGGCGACATCATATCCGATCGCGAAGACAAGTCACGACAAAAGAAAAGCTTCCGCGACATCAGAAGAGCTCATAAGCATAACATTGAAGTCGCGACGTATGATTGAAGTCGCGACCTCAAAAGAACTCAAAATACAGAAAGGTGAAGTCGCGACATCCTTCAGTGGTCGCGACAACAGTTACAAAGAAAGGAAGTCGCGACGTCATTCAGTAGTCGCGACATCAGATCCATTGGGTGTTAAAGGCAAGTCGCAGCGGATAAAAACTACGCTTCTGACGAGCGAGAAAAATTCGCGGCGTATGATTGAGGTCGCGACCTCGAATCACAATGCGAGAAAGATGATGAAGTCGCGGCGTGGAAGAGAGTCGCGACTTTAGGGCTAACTCATAAACAAAACGGTGATCGCGACATAAAGAGTCGCGACATCAAGTCAAATCGTGACAAACAAATGGAGTCGCGACATGAACAAACAAATGGGCCAGTTATTTTGAAATCACAAATAGGTGCATCAGTTAGAGGCCCGACTTCGAGCCTATGCGTGCTGCGAAAGAAAGCGACTCTTGAAAGCCATTCGAGAAGAAGTCTTGGTGGCGAAGGCTAGTGTGGTTAATTTTCTTTTCTTTTTCTTTGTTTTTTAACTGTTTATTTTTAGATTAGATTAGAGTAATTACTGTTTCATTTGAATTTACGGATGCGGATGTTAGTTGTTAAAGTTGAAGGCGAGATAGAATGTTATTTTCAAGTACGCACAGTTCGTTTGAAGTCCAAACAAATTTTAGATTGAACTTCGGTTCGTATTCTGATGGTCTTTGATCGACTACCGTTAGTGTAATGAAGTAATTTAGAAACCCGACTTAGTTTGAAGTATTCTATTGTTAAATTTATCTTTTACTGAAATTGCTCAGTCTAATGAACCGGAGTCTTGAATCGACTTTTCTTGGTTTGTTGTGTTATTATCGTCAAATATTAGTGTCCTCTACAGTAATAGGATTGTTTCATGCTACGATTTCCAGAAGGCCCTCACGAGTGACCGCCGAGAAGACATTCACAGTATTGAACAATATCTGGGTATCTGAACCTAATATTGGGGATCTATGGGCTTTAATGAATTATAATCGATAAATCTTCTTCTCATGAAACCTGAGAATGAGTTGAATTATCAATTAAAATGGCTTGAAGTTCGCCTCGATTCGAACAGTAAAGTTCAATCCACGTGTTAGCGAATCTAATGAGGAAAGAATGACCCATTCCCGATTTTGAGGATGAAAACCGGTATAGTGTAAGCCCATGCTTTGCCTATGTCTTAGGTGCTAGGTTTATAAATTATGCAGGTATGAAGTATTGAAAAGAAAATACCCGAGAACAAGGCAACTCGGATTAAAAGTAGTTATACATAATCCTCTTGTCTTGAAAAGAAAAGAGATTAGATGATGAAATGTGTCGTTAAAGGAGAAATCACATGGCATTACCATTTTCCTTGGACGGATTCTAAATCGAGGTTCATGAAGTAAAGCTACCAGAGTTATGCGTAAAAATTGATGTTCTATGAGTTGTATTTTCAATGCTCCTTTAAAAGCTAATTGACTAAATCTATTTCTTTTATTTTTTTTATTTTAAGCATTATTTCATTTTGTTCTTAGTTTACATATTTTCATTCTTTCATTATTTTAAAGATTGTTAGGGGTATATCAATTGCAAATCATCGTCCAAATAGTATAGAGCTTGAGTAGTCAGGGTAGTTGATTGAGAATTCTTGAGATCTCTGTGGGATCGATATACGGACCTAAATCACTTTATTACTTTTGACACATCCGCGCGGGGCTCATGGATCGAAACGAAAAATTCGGCTATTCTTAAGGAAACCGTTTTTAATCAGTATAATTGCAAAGAAATATAACAAACAAGTTTCATGGCATTATTGCTGGGGATTAGATAATAATCCTTGGGTAATAACGTTATAAATTTTTGTTGATGTTTTGATCCATCACTCACACTTACATAGTGGGAGAATTTAGATTGTCAAACAAGTTTTTAGCTCCGTTGCCGGGAATCGAAAGAATTAATTAGATCAATATTCTGACAAAAGAAGGAAATACTAATTTGGACATTTTTAAGAAAAGAACAAAAATAGCTTTCAGCGGTGACTACATTAGTCACTAATTTGTAACAGCCATGTTGAAAATATTTGTTAGGTTTGACTAATCTATTAATGAGTATGCTTTTATTTCGAGGAAAACCTTTAATGCATAGGAAACGAGGGGATCGGCTTTGATTCAGCCAGACAACGAGTGGAGAAGAAGCAGCTCGAGAACTTAAGAAGAGAACAAAAAGAGCAAAAAAAAACGACTATGGCGAAGAGATACACATGACCAAACGAGAGGAACGGAGGGCGGTGGCAGAGGCCCCCGTACTAACCTGCGTGGAGGACTACGGAGCTATTGTGAAAGTGATACCAACGTCAGGGCGGCCTACGGTGGATGCAAACAGGTACTGAAGCTGAAGCAGCCTTAATTACAATGGTTGACAACATCAGTTCTTGGTCATCCCAGAAGACCCAAATGAGCTTTTGGGAAGATTTCTCGGGATGGTATCTGATTGAGAAGAGAATTTGAGCGATTGTGAACCCGAGAGGTGATAAAACATCTCTTCATTTTCTTTGAGAACATATGACCACATGGTATGAATCATTACCATATCAGATCTGTGTGCGGGAGGGATTGGTAGAAGCTTACTTGGGGCGATTCTTTCCCCCATCTCTCACTTTAGAGACGAAGAGAGATAGTGTATTCAATGAGGAAGATGAGAGCTGTAATGTAGCTTTGGGAAAAGATTTAAAGATTGCTAAAGGTGCCTAATGCATGGAATAGACTTGAAGACCCGGATGGATATGGTGTATCACGCTCTGAATAGTACATCAAGGGTATTATAGATGCTTCATGTTGTGGAACATTGAGGAAAAAGTCTTCGAGACCGGGAATCGATAGAGGACTGGAAAAATGCAATATGAAAGCTCCATGAGTTTTCAAGAGGTAGTAACAAGGAAAAGGGGTCATGGGCGAAGCAGATGACACCCATGGAAACTAAGTTGGATCACTATAATGCATATGGAATGGACAAACAAGAGAGGAAGATGCACCGCGCTCATGAAATAGAAGCGTTAGAAGAAATTGATGAAAAGTCTTGTGAGTAGCGAAAGAAGGTTCTTATGGTGTGAGGGAGGCTAAATGCGTGAGCGAGCAAAGAAGTTATCATTTCTACGAAGCAAATCTAACACCTTGCATACACTACCATCCGGCGCGAGGAACGTGAGAATTTCTCATATGGTGGAGGGGGCATTACATGTGGCGGGAGCGAGCATCCTCGACAGGATGTCGACCACCAAAGGTTCCAACGACAACGGCAAGGAGGTGAGGCGGTAGATAATACGGGGTCGGAGGAGAACCCAACCATTTGAGGATCGAGCCACTTTCTACGATTCATGGGGGATAACAAGAGGCCTATTACAATTCCATGAGCGAAACTATACGACTTGAAACTTTCAAGTCTGATACCCAAATGTTTAAGAAGAATGCTAGTGCTTCATTGAAAATCTAGAACACAAGAAGTAGGGCAATTATTTCTGAATGCCAAATCGAGAACAGGAACATTCCTAGTGACACTCAAAAGAACCACCAAAGGCTGCGTGGCAATTCAATTGAGAAGTGGGAAGGATTTGACGACAACGGAAAGACGAGATAGAAAAGAAGAGTGAGGCGGAGAAGAGAAGTGAAAAGAAAGAGAAGAACAAACGTTGAAAAGATGAAAGGAAAAGACGAGAGAAAAAGAAGGAGTACCGACATGATAAGTAGTGCCATTCCACACGGGAACTTAGTGAGAAAAACGATTTTCTAAATTCTTGCATATTTTCAAGAAAAATAGAAATAAATATCCCATTGCGAAGGTGATGGAGTCAAATGCCTCTTTATCTAAAATTTACGAAGGAGAAGTCTTGAGGCAAGAAAAGAAAAGATAGCTGTGAGGAGGGTATAGTTAACTTGAATGCTTCATGCGGTGCCATTATCGAAGCTCGACAAAGAAGATGAAAGACTACTGGCGGTTCACTATTCCCTATTCTGAGGAAATGTGAGTTCAAGCTTTATCGACTCACGGAGCAAAATGTAATTTGATGCCTCTATCGGTAGTGCGAGAGCTAGTTTGGGGGAACTAACCCAACAACAATTACTACGGTCATTTACGATAGTCAATGCGTGACTGAGAGGAGGCATTACGGAAGATGTACTCGTCAGGTTGGGAAATTCATTTTCCGGTAGATTTTGTTATCATGAAAGATGGAGGAAGATCCTCAAGTTCCCTCATTCTTGGGAAGACCTTTTCTGGCAACATGAGCTGCACTATGATTGACATCTGAAGAGGTGAGCCGACTTGCTCTGGGGTTGGGAATGAGACGATTCATTTTAATATTAATAAGTCACGGAACATCTAATGTAGAGATCAAGTTACATGTTGTAAGAAGCAATAGCCTTCTCAATGATGAAGTGAATTCTGATTGTATCATTCAAAACTCTATCAATGAGGTGAGATGAATTTGATACAACGAGAGTTTTTGATTGGCATTGAGGATTCATAGTAATTTGTTTAATAATGAAACAATCTGGTAACAAGTAAACTTGGTCAAGATGAAGTGAAGCGATAAACCACGTGAAGCAAACTCATGGGCGAGGCAGATGCAGAAGGTTGCTGGTAGAGTTGCCCGGTCATTTGAGGAAACCTGAGTTTTTAGAGCCGAGGAAAGAAAAAAACCGGTTATCATATGTTTTACGTGTGAAGTGAGAAGAACGAAGTTGTTGAAATTTTGAGAAAATACAAGGGAAACAATTGCTTGGTCGGTGAAGATCACGAAAGGCATCGACCCCTCTGTTTGTGCACAAAAATATTAAGCGGAAGATAATCGCAAAACTTCTGTTGAGCATCAAGGAAGGGAATTTGGAGCAGTCATGAGAGTTGTGAAAAAGAAGTTAAAATGGTTAAATCAGGGTTCATATATGCTATAATCAAGCAGTTCTTGGGTAAGCCCGAGTATGTGGTTCCCAGAAGGTGGATTCTTTATGTCAATGAAAAGAATAAACTTATTCCTACAGAGCGCGACGGGATGGAGGTTTGTATCACGACTAAGAAATTTGAATCTTGCAGCTTGAAAGGATCACATTTTCCACGTACACCATTGTCAAATGCTAAGATAGATTAGCGAGGACACCCTCATTTACGTTTTCTTGATGGATACTACTGGATATAACCAAATAACTATTTACACAGAAGATCAGGAGAGAAAACCACTTTTACATGCCCATTTGGTACTTTGCTTCCAGAAGAATGCCATTTGGTTGACAATGCTCTGGTACCTTCCCGAAGGTGCATGATGTCTATATTTTCGATTTAGTAGAAGAAGTTATGGAATCTTCGCCAGGATGATTTTACGATTAGTATGAAGATCAGTTTTTTGAACAATCTGCATAACCACGAGGGGCAGTACTTCAAAGGTGCAAGGAGCAATGCTCTGTGGATTGGGAAAAATGCACCATTTATGATTTGCAGAGGTGTGGGGGCACATGGTTATGACGAGGGCTTAGTGGTGACAAAGGTTTCGTCCCTTAAGAGACCTAATGCACCCTATGATCAAAGTGAAGTTTCTTAGGACATGCTGGATTTTATAGAAGATTTATCAAAGATTTCTCAAAAAATTATGAACCACTATGCGATTCTTCGGAGAAAGATAATTAGATTTAATTTTGATGAATCATGGAAAAACAGCTGAAGAAATAAGTCAGACCTCGTGACTCTATCATTGGAAAACAGTTGACAGGAGGAATTTGAGATCATGTGATGCCGGTGATTTTGCAATAGGGCGTATTGGAACGAGAAAAAGAGGAAAAAAGTGTTAAGGCCATCTCTTATGCTAGCAAAACCTTTAATGAAACGTGAAAAAATTACTCTACTCTTGAAAAGGAGATGCGCGATAGTGTTTGCATGTGAAAAATTAGAGCCATATATTTTGGGGTCCCATGTTGTGTCTGCTTGATCATCGCGACAATTAAGTATTTAATGGCAAAGAAAGGAAGCAAAGCCATGATTGAAATCGGTGGAGTATTGTGTTGTAAGGTGATTTAGAAATTAAGAATAAGAAGAAGCGAGTAACAAATGTGATAGGCGATCACTTGTCAAAGTAGAAAAGAACCTTGTATAAGAAAAATGAAGAGAAATAGCGAGAAGAAAATTTTCCGAGATGAAGCGATTATTTGTTTGTCACTCCAATCACCATGGTATCGATGTGTGAATTTCTTAGCTTGTGGGAATTATGCCACGAGAATTAAGCTACCAGCGAAGAAAAGGTTAGGGCGATAGCAGGTACTACATACAGCGATGATCCCATATTTGTTTAAGAAGGGTGATATGATTATAAGGAGATGTGTACCGAGAGAGTGAGCAAAGCAAGATTTTACAAAATGTCATGCATCCACCTTATGGAGACACTGCGGGGAGAATAAAACAACCCACAAAAATTCTCGGTCGGGATTTTCTTGGCCCTACGATTTTAGGACTGTTTTGAATGGAGGTAGAAGTTATTGTGATCAATACCAAAGAATGGGAAATATCATTAAGGCATGAGATGCCCCTACAAGGTAATCGGTGGTGCGGATTGTTTGATGTATGGGGGAATAGGTACATGGGGCCTTTCGGTTTCATTTGGAAATATATATCATACTCTTAATGAGTAATTATGTATCAAAATGGGTAGAAGCTTGACGGCTTGTCCTAAGAATAAGTGCCCAATACGATTTGTGGGGTTTTTACAAAGAAATATTCTTAGCGATTTGGAACACCCGGAACTATAATTAGTGATGGAGGAAACCATTTTGCAAACAAGGTGTTTTGATGAAACTCATGAGAAGCGGAATAATTATCGAGCACATTATGAGCTTGGCTTATCATCCTCGAGCAAATGGGCGTGAAATTTCCAAGCAGAGAAATAAAGAAAAGTGGAAAAGGCGTGAGTTCTAGCGGGGAAAGATTGGTCTTTGAAGCTTGATGATGCGTATGGGCATCACGGAATTTGCTTTTAAAACTCCCATTGAGATGTCCCCATACGGGCTGTCTTTGGAAAACCATGTCACCTCCCTCTTGAAGCTGGGAGATACAAAGCCATGTGAATATAAACCGGTGAACTTTGATTTCAAGATTGCAAAGGAAGAGACTTCTCGACTGAATGAAAGGCTAGGAAAGGCGAAAGCGGCTTTATGTGATGCTAAGATAGCCAAGGACAAGACAAAGAAATGGCATGATCAAAAAGTTATGAGGGAAAAGAGTTCGAAGCGGATCGAGAGGTCTTGTTTGTTTAACTCCAGTTAAGATTATTTCCGGGGAAGGCGGGAAATCGAAATGGAGTGGACCATATACGGTGGTGTCAAAGTACTATCTTTGGAGGCCGGTAACACTCGAGGATTGATCGCTGGGGAAGAATTCAAAGTTAATGGGCGGCGAAACACTATCTCGTGAGGAGAAAGAAAGGAAGAACTCCATTTGGTGAATTGAAGAGAGAAAACTAAAACTTGACTAGTCCCAGGCTAAGGACTCAAAATTGAGCAGCTCATGGGAGGCAACCCATATGGATTTTTAGTTTCTTTAAATAGCTTTCGAATTTTTTTATAGTATTACGCGTTTTTGAAATTTTTTAGTTCTAGTCATGATTTGTTAGAACTTGCTAGGTTAGTACTAGATGAATTTAATCCTTTTTGGAATTGCTGCAATATGCAGATGAAGAATCAAATGGCTCAGGGGCGAGAAAGGAACAAACTCTAGGATTACTCAGTACTTCATGAATGAGGAGCAACTCGAAAAAGTACTTTTCTCCTACATAAATTACGTGAAAATTGAATAGAAGGCATTTTGAATTTAACGTATTGGGAATGATTAAATGGATGCTAAGAATGTGCAGAATTAATAAAGTGAAAAATTTGTATGATCATCAAATTTGGGGCAAGGAGTGCGGACCAGTCGCGACAAGAAATTGATGTCGCGATAGAAGTTGAGGTCGCAACTTAGTCGGTATTGAAGGAAGAACAAGGGGACAGGTCACGACCAAAAGTTATGTCGCGACATCAATTGGTCAGCAGCGAGCGTGGTCGTAAACCATTCCTTAAAGAGTGGTGAGGTCGCGACAACTCAATATTTATAAAATACTTTGATGTATGACATTGATAACTTGTCCTCCCACGGTTACTTATGTCGTGACGAGCAGAATGGAATACCAAACATAAGAACGAAATATCTTGGCTAGGCAATTTTAATTGTGCCTAAATTTAATGATGACACACAATCGCGACCTGAAGTGAGTCTACGTGGCGCAAATAAATGAAGTAATAAAGAGCCCAACAATAATAATTGAATTGCAGTGTTGAGAAACTCCTCATTTACCATCTCCTTCCTTGAAACCAAGCTTCTGACCATTCATCTTCGCATATTCTCTGGTTCTCTATTCTTGCAAACCCTAAATCGAATCTCTTCCTAAAAAGCCTTTTGATTTCTCTAATGGTGAACCTTGACTCTCATCCCAAATGCGGCGAGAAATCAGCGGAGGTATACCCAGACCGAAGGGGAAGTTCATCTGGAATCTGAAAGGGAGAACAAACCGTCGGAACAACCAGAAGTTCAATCAGTTACAAAGCAATAAGGAGAAAGGGAAAAGAAAAGCAGCAAGAAGAAGAGAGGAAAGAGACGAGGGACGTCTCGGAAAAGCTTTCGGAGTGCGGAAAAAAGCGCTATGATGGAAAGGATTTGTAGGAGAAGGGTTCCAGCCCGACTCGTCCTGGATTCGAGGAATTAATAAACGAAGGGTGGGAGAGTGCATAAACATCAAAATGCGGTTATGCGACGGTCGTCCAGAGAATTTTACTCAATGCGGTTGGGGAGGAAGAGAATTCTATTTATGTCGGAGAATGCAGGTGCACTTGTAGGCGAAGACTATTAATGAGATGTATGGGATGGAAGGACGGAAAATGGATCAAATTCGAAGGCGATGAGCTTGACCCTAACCGTGAGAAGCACAGAGAAAATTATGACGGTAAGGCGTGGAAGAAAGGAAAAGGAGAACAAAAGACCACGACGAGGGAGATTGTGAGGAGGCAAAGGTGTGGTTACATTGCCATCCTCTGTTATGGTCCACTACCAAGCACGTCTGCTTGTGATGCAAAGAGAACAAGAAGCGATCAGCTATCACAAAAATGCCATGCGAAGGGGATACAAGATTGATCTTTGGGCAGATTATTGAAAATTCTATAATGAGGTATCATGAAAGGTAATAAACGGGGTTTGATCCTCACCCAGCAACCATCACGAGGTTATGTATTAGAGGGTGGTGTGGCAGAGGAGCTGGGGAAGAAAGAAGAAGAAGAGTGTCCCCGAGGCTTCTGCTCCTGCAATGAGTCGAAACAAAGAGACAAGAATCAAAAAAGAAAAAGGGGTCATGGTAGAAACATATTCAAGGGATGAAAATGAAAATGCAATACGAAGAAAGAAGACACCTTTAAATTGTGAAGCGAGGAGAAGAAAATCTGAAGCACATCAGAGAATACTTTTATGTTTCGAGGATAGGAAGCGAGAAGAAAGAAGCCCGATAGATTTCTCAACTCATGGCTAGCTCTCCCCCAGAAGAACGATGTAGTTTCGAGAGAACTTTGGAGAAAGCTCAAGGGAGCCGGGGCAATAATCAAATAATGGAAATGCTCGAGTTCAGGTCGACGAGGAAGGGTATGGAGCAATGCATGGAACCTCTGACAAAAGTTCGAAGTTGCGAAAAGAATTGAAGAGAGGGGATCCCAGCATTGGGAAGAAGAGATGAATGGAGAGAAGAAGTATGTAGTGAGATGAAAAGAAGAGATCAGCAATGGGAAGAAGAGATGAAGAAGGAGGAGGCTTGAGATAAAAAAGATCTGGAAGCGACAAGAGGATAAATTTAAAAAGAAAATGGAAAGAAAGATCGAATCTCTCTTGAAGAAGTTAAAGCCCAGTCATAAGATCATTCTCTGACAATCGGTATGATCGCGATTCTCTCCAACTCCTCAAACTCATAAGGACCAGAGGATGCAGATCTAGAAGCAAAGACTAAGGAGCAGATCAAGGATTCCAAGTTCCTATACACTTCAATGTTCAAGGATTTTGAAAAGAAGATTGAAGGGCGGAGGTCGAGCTTGATGATAAGGATGCTACGAGGAAAGAAAGTCGACGAAGAATTTGGTTGATTAACAACAATCTTTCCAAATTTTTAGAAGTCATATTTGAAATGGAGCACTGCGAACACCTTGGGCACGAGACAAGATGATCTGAATAAGATTGATCTCTCACAAATGAATTGATCCTTGAAGAGTAGATCGAAAGAAGAATGTCGAAAGAAGAAAGAGAGAAGCTGAAATGAAATTTCTAAATTCGAAATACTAATTTAGCTACCCTTGATCTGGATCCCCCAAACATTTTTGCTCCTCCCTCAAAGAAAAAAATGAGCGCTGTTGATTTATCCTTCTTTTCCCCTCTTCCTAATTGTTGTTCTCAACTGTTGCAGTACATCATTAATAAAACAAGAAAAATTGTGAAAAAGGAAATGTTTGCTTGCTTGTAGTTAGTTTGTGTTTTTACTTTTTGCTTGACTTGTTGGGAAAATAACATTGGGATTTAGTTGAGAATGAAAATCTTTGAAATAATAATAATGCGAACTAGTTAGTAGTTTGACTAGGAGATAAATTTGAGAACACAAATAAGTGCAAAATCGGGGCATGAATAAGCGGAATTAGGAGCATTCTTTGTGTTTAAATTCAGTTTAGTTGCAAAAATTGGACAATTGATTTATTCTTGATAGAGCAATACTTGATTAAAAAATGTAAGTATACCGAGTGAATAAGGCTGAAGTCTTGAAGAAATAATACACATTGGTCAGCAAAACTATGAAACTTTTGACGGGAATTGGAACATCTTAAAAATTCGGAGATTTAGAGTCCATAGTCCTAGAACTTGTTTGATTGATTGGCGAAATCCTAGGTGAAAACAACCAACGAGGGGAAATGATAGAGCCATCCTTGGCGAGTTTGAGCCTTTTAAACCTACCCTCAAAGTATGTAAATATTCTCTGGATTCTTGATTTGAGCCAAATAAACCTTATTTCTTCAACAAGCGACAGTGAAAAGCTGAAATTCCGCTTCCCTTCTTGATAAACACTGCGGTAAGGCCAAAGGTATCCGAGTTTTCTAGTTAGAAAAGTTTAGTATAAAGGAAGAAACAAGTTTGGGGGAATAATATTTCCAAATTTTGACAAGAAGGGGTTGAAGAAGTAAAGAAAGAGAAGCTAGTGAAATAAGGAATAAGTTTTGTCTTGTGGCTATTTCTCTTGAACAATTAAGCTTCGTGAGGTGTTTTAACACCCTAGCACCTAATACCATTGGTATGGAGTTGCTAGCCCAAAGTTCTCTAAGAGTAATAGAAACTGAAGACAAACATTGCACTATTCCAAATCTGAAATAAAGGCAAAGGAGTTAAAGAACTAAGGAATGCACTTTTGAATCAGAGTACATATGGAAAGTGAGATTCATAAGAAGAACAAAGAGGAATCGAGGCTAAGATTAGAGGAGAATCGAGAAAGGGAACAAAGAAAGAAAAAGGAAAGAGAAGTTGGAGCAACAATGAAGACAAGATAGGCTGGGTGATTTACAGCCTAAATTTTCCATTATCTGCAATTACCTAGGCTGACATTACAAGCCTGAAAGACCTCATTGATTTTGAAGGTTGAATTTACCTACATTAGTGGAGATCAATATGAAAAACAAGCATATGGGACTTTGATAAACAGTCTAAGAAAACTCCCAGAAGATTAACTAAATTGACATGAGGGTTAAGAAAAGTTGATGACACACACACACACACACGAGAACAAGACTTGTTAAATATTTGTTTAAATACATTAGTTTATCGAGGAATTTTTGTAATAGAAGTATACCATACCTTGTTGCTTTGCATCAAAGCGAAATTTGAAATAATAGTGATATCTCTAAATTCGGATAGAAGGGTGGGAGAGATAAAAAAAAGAATAGAATAAATCGAAAAATGTCCTTAAAAATTTTCTAGCTTATTTGTTTGAGGACAAACAATTTCTTCTTTTCTTTGGCAGGAATGACAGAATTTTAAATTTGGGGGTGATGGAGTCTAAAAACTCGTGAGATTTTTGAATACATTTTTACGAGTTTATAGTAAGGAATAATGATGAATTGTTTGCGGCCGATAGTGGTCAGAATTCAATTTGCGAGAAAATAAACGAGGAAAATCAAATTTGAGCAAAAATCATGAAATCAACTGTGGCGAAATTTGTTGGCCCCAGGTGAAGTCGCGACGAAGTGCGATTCGGCAATTCAAGTCACGACCTCAACAAATTTGGCTTTGAAGAAAGAAAAGCGAAGAGTGAATAAGTGAAGTCTGACACAGCCAGAAAGAGTTGTGAGACAAAATATGACATTGAATAAAGAAGCGGTCGAATGAGAGTTCATGTAATGAGCGTATTCAAACATCGTGACATAAGCGAGGAGATAAATGAAATTAGGTGATACCTGTGAAGTCGACAAGGAGGCGACTATAAGCCACAAGAACAGCCCTCTCAAGTGAAGGAAATTAAGCAACTAATTTTGAAGAAAGGACTTGATGTGTGACAGCCAGCGATGTGAAGAATAACACGAAAGAGATGCATGAAGCTCAATCGGACGACCGGGAATTAATGAGAAGAAGCGGAGACAGGGATGTCGCGAGCACCCACTTGGTCGCGACTGAGTGAAAGCAGTGAACATGGAGGTCGTGACAACAAGCCATGCAAAAGATTTTCAAAGAGGTCAACATAGAGGTCGCTGGCGCTTAGAAATGTGATAGAGACATCAAACACCGAATCGTAAGATGTTGCGACGTCTTCGGTCGCGACATCAAATAAGTAAAGGTGAAGTCGCGACGCCATTCGGTCGCGCGATCACCACAAGGAATCATGGTCGCTATCGCCCTTTCGCAGGTCGCAGAACATCGCCATAAAGAAAGGAAGTCGCGACGTCCTTCAGTGGTCGCAACATCAGCAGTAAAGAATGGAGGTTGCAACATCAGCAGTAAAGAATGGAGGTCGCAACATCATTTAGCTGTCGCGACATCATATCCCAGAGATGCTGAAGACAAGTCACGACAAAAGAAAAGCTCGCGACACCGTAAGAGCCTATAAGCATGAACATTGAAGTCATGACTTATGATTGAAGTCACGCGACCTCAAAAGAACTCAAAATACAGAATGGTGAAGTCGCGATATCCTTCGTGGTCAGCGATGAAGCATAAAGAGCGAAGTCGCGACGCCATTCCAAGAGTCGCTAAGCATCGACCATCGGGTGTTAAAGGCAAGTCGTGAATCAGATAAAAGCTTCTCAAGCATGCATCTACAAAACGGTAAGTCGCGACGATGATTGAGGTCGCGACCTCAAAAGAGATCATAATGCAGAAGACAGTCGCGACGCGGAAGAGAAGTCACAAGCATCGTGAATGTACCTCATAAACAAGAACAGCGAAGTCGCAACGCGAAAAGAGAGGTCGCGACATCAAGTCAAGGTCGCGGATAAACAAACGGAGTCGCTACATGAACAAAAAATACGCTTATTTTGAATCCACAACAGCATCGGCTATTAGCCCCAACTTCTAAACCCTATAGTACGCACCGCTATCGAAAGAAAGCAGCCTCAAGGTCGTGTAAAGAGAAGTCTCTGCAGGTCAAGGCTCAGGTAGTTTAATTTTCTTTTTCTTTTTCTGCCTTTGGCTGCTATTTTTAGATTAGATTGAAAATTGCTATTTTCATTTGAATTTCCGGATCCGATGTTAGTTGTTAAAGTCAAGCCGAATGCGTAATGTTATTTTCTTCAAATTACGCCCGGTTCGCTTCAAGTCCAACAAATTTTGGAATTCGAACTTCCGCTTCAACATTTACGTAGTTCTTTTGATCGCAGAGCCACCGCAGTGTAATGAAGTAATTTAGAAAACCCAAATTTTCCGTTGAAATTATTCTCATGTTAGAATTTATCTTTTCCGTAAATTTATCGTAGTCTATCTAACTTCATCTTGAATCGCCTGTCGGTTTTGTTTATTGTTAGAGTCTCGATCCAAATATTAGTGTCCTACCCGTAATAGATTGCTTCATGCCCCGATTTCTAGGAGGCCCTCTGAAAGGGACAATGCAGAAGGCATTCCCGAGTATCGAACAATATCTCAAGGGTGGTATACGAATCCTAATATCGGGATCTAATGGACTTTGTGAATTATAATCGATAAATCTTCTTCTCACTTGAAACCGAGAATGAGTTGAATGACTTATCAATTAAAATGAGCAGAGAGTTCGCCTCGATTCGAACAGTAAGTTCAATCCCGTGTTAGCAAAGATCTAATCAAGGAAAGAATGGAACTGCTCTAATTTTGAGGATGAGAAACCGCATAGTGTAAACCCATGCTTTGCCTATGTGTCTTAGGTGCTAAGGTTATAAATTCATGTTCGGGTATGAAGTATTGAAAAGAAAAATACCTGCACAAGGCAACTCGCATTAAAAGTAGTTATCTAATCCTTTGTCTTCGAAAGAAACAGGAAGCTTTAGATGATGAAATGTGTCATTAAGGAGAAATCCACATGGCATTACCATTTTCCTTGGACGGATTCTAAATCTGAGGTTCATGAAGTAAAGCTACAGAGTTGTCTGCAGGAATTGATGTTTCACAACAGTTGTATTTTCAATGCTCCCTTTAAAAGCTAACTGACCAGTCTATTTCTTTTATTTTTTTTATTTTAAGCATTATTTCATTTTGTTCTTAGTTTACATATTTTCATTCTTTCATTATTTTAAAGATTGTTAGGGGTATATCAATTGCAAATCATCGTCCAAATAGTATGAGCTTCGAAAGAAGTCAGTAGTTGATTGAGAATTCTCGATCTCGCTGGATCGACATTCGACTTAATCCACTTTATTACTTGTTCGACTCCGTCCACTTGCGTAATCATGGATCAAAACCAAAGAAATTCAGCTATTCTTAAGGAAACCGCTTAATCGCAGATAATTGCAAAGAAATATAACAAACAAGTTTCATGGCATTGTCGGGATTATTAATAACTCGGGTAATAACGTTATAAATTTGTAAGATGTTTTGATCCATCACTCACACTTACATAGTGGGAGAATTTAGATTGTCAAACAATGCCCTCTACAAGCTTCTGCAGTGGCAAAAGCAGTGAGTTTGATCATCATCAGATACACACCTTCTCAACAATTGATCGCACGCATTTGAAACAAGCAGGATCATCAAAGTAGTATTTTTTTATGTCCACCAAAATTTCCTCTTATGTCGAGAGGTCCATCGATGGAATTTGTCTCGCACTAGATAGTGTACTATGTCCGCATACCATAGGCAGGCCGACAAGAGCAAAAAAAGTGTCACATCGGGTGAAAGTGTCACTATATGGGTAGACTCGTGGTTGTTTCCAAAACTATCCGAGATAGGTGGTCGCCTACCACATTCGAACTCCCTTCTTATCCTTAATGGTCGTGTTAAATTCTCGATGAGCAGATCCACCTAGTCAACTCGGGAGGCTTAGCATCCCGTCAGAGACAAGTACTTCGGGCCGCATGATCGCTGAAAATAGTTATAGGAGACCTCACAACAAGACCCGAACTTTTCTAGTAAGGAAGACTATAACCAAGAACTCTTTTCCATAGTTGTGTAATCGACTTGAGTATAAATTCCAAAGTCTGGCTAGCATAATAGATCACAAATGTTGTATCTTCCTTGCCTCAAAACAACCCCTATGGCATAATCACTAGCCACACATGATCTCAAAAGGAAGGTCCCACTAGGAGATCGCATGATAGGAGGTGACACTAACATCGCTTCAATTTATCAAAGGTCGCTCACATTATGACATTCAAAGGTGACATCTCGTGCTAATGTAACGACCGTACTAAATAATACAAGTTTTTAAAACATCGACCAAGTTTTGACAAAGCTTTGACTAACAATGGTATGTGGGCCCAAGTTGACTTTTTTCAAGGATGAATAATTTAATGACTACATACCATTTCGCAGGCCCCATCGATATAGTTCATAGGATGGGTCGAACGCCAAAATCCAACTTACTTCGATAAAAAAATTAAGTATTCGGGGGGGTCAAAACAAAGCAGTGATTTTAGTAAAGGTTCAAGTCATCCGGTTTTTACCTAAAACGAATCTCTAGGCCTCTATATAAACCTAGTTTTGCGTGCCAAATAGAACCCTAGCCCCAAAACACTCCTTTCAGCTCCAAAACCCTAGAAAACTCCCTAAGACCGTGAACCCCGACCGGGTCAAGCTCGACCCGCTTTCAGCCAATCTGCTGGCCGTGGGAGACGATTCCGGCCACCACCCTTGTACACGTGCCGGCCAGGGAGGAGGAGCACGGCGAGGTGACCTTGCCGGCCAAATTTCACGGCCAACCGTCGCAACCGCTCCTGACGTGCCAAGAACGCAATCTGGCTGGCCCGCCACAATGGTCGCCATTTTCTTTCATTTTTCTCGAATTCATTCCAGCCGACCCAAACCTCTCTCCCTCCCATTTTTGGACCTTCCTCAACTCATTCATGTGGTCCTTTTTCGCAGATTCCTCACAATTTGAAAGATACGACGAAAAACAAGTTCGGGCCGATTTCATTGATCGGAAGTTTTCCTACACCATGTAAACTTTTGGGCCAAGGTAAGGGTACCACCGCGTGTTCCTGGTCTGGTCGCGATATAAATTTTGTAAATTTTGGACGCCGTTGGTTAGTTTTCCATTTTTGGGTCGCTAGTAATTACCGAAAGGTTCGGATCGAAATTGGGTACCAATCAATAAATTAGGCAAAATTGATGATGAATTAGTGAAATTGGATATTTTTATGATTATCGAGGATTCAATTTTTGAAAATTAGCCTCCTGCAAAGCCCACTTGCACGGCCCATAGGCTACATCAGATAATTTGACCTATCTGGAGTCCAATTTAGATAGCTTTTACTAGCTCTAAAACTATTCTAAGACATTCGGGGCATCCTAATGCCTGCTTAGTTATCGAGCCTAAATAGTATTTTTATTATATTACTGTGCACTCACGAGACGATCCCGCAAGGGAATAGGATCACATCTCAGAACCGTGGAGTGGTTTATATGCTTTAAGTGCTTTGGGGTATTATTATGATATAAAATGGTGGTAAATTATTTTATACATATAATATTTGATTGAATGGTTGGTTATGCATAAATATAATTATCTGTTTTTATATAAACAAGTTATCATTTCATGTGAATTTTGTCAACATTTTAAAAATATTTGGAAATTTTATTGAGTTCATGGATAAATTTGTGGTATTTAAACATTTTGGTACATGGATTGAGGTTTTAAACCACTTTGAAAAGTTATTGATTTAAGAAATGATTTTAGATTTTGTGAAATAGATTATAATACGACGTTTGGAAAGGTATATGTGAGCAAGGATACCGTGACGTTGTTATAAGTTGATGTACCAAACACAGGTTCGATTCAATATTTATATTACAAGACACTCGGGTTTGCCACTTCTGTCACATGAGGTTGGCGTTTCATCCAACGGTTATATACGGCTTCACGCCGTGAGGCTCGTTTACCCGACTGGGCTAATACAGGCTATTTTCCACACCTGGTACTCGAGGTCAGCTTCATCCAAAGGTTACATATTATTTTACCCGCCGTGAGGTCCTGGTCATCGACGGTTTATTATTATTATTATTACCACGACACCTTTCAATGTTGAGGGTTGTGAGGTAGGGTATCCTACTCGCTTATGATGGAATATGGTACTAAGATACTGCTGAAATTTGAAAGTAAGCCAACCATTTCAATATTTATTGCTATCGATTTTACGCATTTTTCTTACGATATGATGTTTGATATATTTTATGTTAAATTTTTAGGTCAGGAATAAATACAGGTGAAAATTTTCTTAATAATAATTTCGGTTAAATTTTTGAGCATGAATTTCATATTGTTGACTTGGGTATAAGTTTGGGTTTTGTGAAATGATTTTAAACTAGGACCTTGCAAAAGAGCCGGACGTGGAGGTCTCGAGAGAAGAAATGTTCGAAAATAAAAAACTCTATTTTATAAATTATGCCACTCAATCGAGATTTATTATCTCACGTTTTATTTTTTAACTGCTCTAGGTTCGTGTCAGTCTCAGAGACCACGTCACACAAATTTTCTACATTACTCTTTCGCGACAAATTCATGAAGATTTATCTTATCTATCCGTCTCTTATTTTATTAGACTATGCATTTTCATTTGTACTTTAAATTGCAAACACCTTAGAATGCTCGATCTTAGTATTGAACTCATGAGACTTTATTATGTGTGTTTGTGGTTATGACCTACAAGAAGATTGGCCTGCAGGGTTTTGAGTCAAGCTGCGGAATCTTTTTTATATATATTTAAGGTATTATATTAATGCATGTGTGTTTACTTTCTTTCTTAAAGTGGGGTTCCATTGATTGTATAGTGATCTCACTAAAGTGGACCACCCGGAATCCCTGAGGGTATCCTGCCTGTCCGCAACTTGCACGTAGCCCCAGGTTTAAATTCCTGGGTTGTACATTGCTGTGCAACTCATCCAGTGTTTTGTATACCTTCCTAACCTTATCCTTGAAATTGATTATGTTTCATTTATTCTTGGAAACAGTTCTTCTTCCCGATGGCGCACAGAGGTAGACGTAGGTTCCAGCAGGCTTCGGTGGAAAGTTCAGATGCACCTACTTATGAGGAGAATCTTGTCGAAATACCGCCCGACCACCGAGGATGGTTTCATCGGTGTTACCGCTGGACGTGCTCGAAGATTTGGAGCAAGTGGGTTTGATGGCTCCACTGATCCCATGGTGGCTTTATCCCCGCTAGATGACACATAGAAGATTCGACGGTTATATAAAGGTCTGATGAGGATAGAGTCGTGATAGCTGGTTTTCCGCTAGGGGCAGCAAGAAGCGCGGGCGTATGAGAGACTAGGAAACGCCACACTCAAGTACGCTTCAAGACTGCTTCACCGAAGCTACTGAAGCCTTTGTCGGTGACTAAGAGGTTGGGAGCGCTCGAGACGCCACCGTGCAGGTAGCATGACAGCTTTTGAGTACGAAATAAGAGTTCAGAGAGCTATCGGATTTCTGTCCCAATTTGGTTGCGGATGAGGTCAGCAAGAAGAGGAGGTTTCTCGATGGATTGAGTGAGCCGATAGCTTTGAGCCTCTCAGGTTCCGATCATCCCACGTATCAGTCGATGAGAGACGCTGCTCTAGAGGTGGAGAGACAGACCCTGATACGCCAGACTAAGCGTCGATCATACGATGGATTGTCTTCGGGGAGCCCCAGTCAGGGATCATCTAAGAGGGGTAGTTTCAGCTCTGGATCTTCGGGCAACAGAGGATCTAGTGGGGACAGACGTGGTGCCAAGCAGTGAGCGTGCTCGTAGATGGACATACACATGGTTCCGATTTCAATCGCGGAGTAGTGGCGCGAGCCATTTTCGTGAGATCCGCATCGAGGCGTTGCTCGACTTGCGGGCGTTTGGCGTTAGTGATTCATGATGGACCATGCCGCTGGGATAATGTATGTTTTCAAGGCGCGCATGTGACATTTCAAGAGGACTACCCCTATCGAGAATCCAATGCACTAGAGTCTCGTGATCGCACTCGCCCACCCAAGCAGCGGGTACGGGAGGATCGATATTACAGACAGGCGTGACTCCGTGGTTCCTTTAGCACGGATACCGCCGCACTCACGGCTAGAGGTAGGGAACAGAGAGGACGACCACCTGCTAGAGGCAGAGTTTATGTTATGACCAAGCAGGAGGCACAGGCCACCCCGACGTTGTGACAGGTACATTATCTATTTTTGGTGACTATGCACGCAGTACTATCGACCAGTGGGCCACACTCTTTTATTTCACGGAGTATGCTGCACTAGCTCCGATGACTCCAGCCTTGGGATGCGCTTGAGATTGCCACTACAGAGAGTCTCTATGGCCTAGTTAGATGCTTAAGGGTAGCTCGTTTCTATCGAGGGCCAAGTTATGGAAGCGCATTTGATATTAATATATCTCGCGCTGGTGATTCTGATGGATCGCTTGCTTCAAACTATGCTTAATGGATTGTTTCGCAAGGAGGTGATATTTAGATCTAACGGACTACCGCAGTAGTCTTCTATGGAGAAATGAGGCGAGCACCTTCGTGTTTGATTTCGCGACTGCCAGATGTTTACTTCAAAAAGGTTGTAAGGGGTATCTAGCTCATGTAGTTGACACTCGTAATAGCGAAGTGAGATTGGAGGATGTACCTACCAGTAGTGAGGAACTTTCTGGATGTGTTTCCTGATGATCTTCCAGGTTTGCCTCCAGAACGAGAAATAGATTTTCCGATTTATCAGTCCCCGTACAAATTCCTATTTCTTTACCACCTTATAGAATGGCACCTGGCTGAGTTGAAAGAGTTGAAGACTAAATTACAAGAACTGTGGATAAGGGCTTTATTAGAGGTCTTATTTCACCTCGGGGGAGCGCCTGTTATTTGTGAAGAAGAAGGATGATACTGAGGTCAGGTATAGACTACGCATGTCGAATAAGGTCACCATTCGTAACAAATATCCTTTGCCTAGGATTGATGATCTATTTGATCAGCTCCAGGGTGCAAAAGTGTTCTCCAAGATCGACTTGAGGTCAGGGTACCATCAGCTAAGGATTAGGGAATCGGACATTCCCAAGACGACATTCAGGACGAGATATGGGCATTATGAGTTTCTAGTGATGTCTTTCGGACTCACCAATGCCCTGGAAGAAATTTTCATGGATTTGATGAAACTGGTCTTCCATCCATACTTAGATTCCATTTGTCATTGTCTTCATCGACGATATCTTGGTGTACCGAAGCCGAGTCGGAGCATGAGAGACATTCGTTTGGTGCTGCGCACTTTAAGGCGCATCAGCCAGGCCAAGTTCAAGAAATGTGAACACCTCAGCCGAGCCGAGTGATTTCTCGAATATGTGGTTTCGCTATGGCATTTATGTGATCCTAGTAGAAGCAAGTGGGCAAATTGGGGAGCAAATCCAACTACGGTATGTATGCGAGTTTCCAGATTGCTGGTATTATCGCAGATTCATAGCAGGGTTCTCAAAGATAGCAGGACCACTTCATTGTTTGACTAGGAAAGGAGTTAAGTTTGAGTGGATTGACAAGTGTGAGGGAAGCTTCCAAACATTGAAGGAAAAGTTGACATTAGCTCCTGTTTTGATATTGCCAGAGGGCAACGAGGGGTTCGAGGTTTACAGCGATGCTTCACGCCAAGGTTTAGGTTGCATGTTGATGCAACATAAGAGAGTTGTGGCGTATGCTTCCTGCATTAGCTGAAGAAACACTTGAAATGAATTATCCTACTCATGACCTGAACTTACTCCATGTAATTTCGCATTGAAGACTTGGACATTACTTGTATGGAGCGACTTGTCGATATTTACCGACCATAAGAGCCTTTAAATATTTGTTTACCTAAGGAGTTAAACTTAAGGCAAATGAGGTGGACGGAATGATGCATGATTATGATCGCACTATCGACTACCATCCGTGTAAGGCAAATGTAGTGGCTGATGTGCCTCGAGCAGAAGTCTACTGTGCTCTTGGCTTATATGCGCATAAATACAACTTCCATTGATGGTTTGAAGGCGAGCTGGGAGCTGAGTTGAGGATGGATGCTTCAGAGCATTTTTGCTGGGCTTCCAACTATGACCGAGTACTAGAGATCGTATTCTCGAGGCATAACTAGAAGATCCCTTTATTTGATGAGTATGAGAAAGAAAGTCGAGGAGGGAGAACGGATTAGAGACAACAAAGCTCTCGTGATTGGTTCTAGGCTTTGTGTTCCGGAAGAATCAAGTTTTAAAAGGCAACATTGAGGAAGCCCATACTCGCTTATCTCTATGCACCCCGATAGTACCAAGATGTACTGCATTAATCAAGGAATATTATTAGTGGTCAGGGATGAAAAGAGAAGTTGCCGAGTATGTATCCAAGTGCTTCATTTGTCAACAAGTGAAGGCAGAGAGACAAAAGCCTTCTGGACTTCTGCAGCCCTTACCCATCCTGCAATGGAAATGGAGCACATTACAATGATTTTCAGGATTCAAACTCCCTCCCACAATTTATATGACTGCAAGATTTGGGTAAGAGTTGATCACTACCAAGTCCGCGCATTTCACACCTATTCGCGAGAAGTTTTCTCCTCAGAAGCTAGCGGAACTCTTTATGAATCAGATAGTGAGTTTGCATGGGGTGCTAGTGTCGATCATCTCTGATAGAGATCCACAATTCACTTCGAATGAAGGTTGATGAAGGAACTAGGTGTCGTTGAATTTGAGTACTGCCACCCTCGCACGATGGACAATCCGAGAGGACTATCTCGCACTAGAGGATATGTTGAGGTCATGCGCACGCAATTCAAAGGACATTGGAATGAATATCTACCTCGCAGAAGTTCACTTATAACAATGTACCTATCACCTCGCTATCGATGTCACCTATGAGGCATTGTATTGAAACAATGTCGCACTCCATTATGTCGAATGAGATCAAGGTAAAGGAAATTACTAGGTCCCGAGATTGTACAAACGACAAAGTGGACAAGGTTAATGCTATTCGTACAAAGTT
This sequence comes from Tetrastigma voinierianum, assembly GCA_016808115.1. NCBI lineage: Eukaryota > Viridiplantae > Streptophyta > Magnoliopsida > Vitales > Vitaceae > Tetrastigma > Tetrastigma voinierianum. The sequence goes on along the minus strand of JAEQBH010007861.1, from coordinate 813 downwards.
GAAAGTGTACAGATGTGCAAAAGAATTATGCGACAAGCGAGAAAGGATCTTGAGTTTGAGGTCAAGATCGTATTCTTGAAGCTCTCTCCTTGGAGGCGTGAATGCGCTTTGGGAAGCGAGGCTAAGTCCTCACTACATTGGACCTTTTGGGATTGTTGAGAGGGTAGGTCTCAGGTGGTATAGATTAGACTTGTCGGACTTTCTCGAGTCCATAATGTTTTCACATCTCGAAATGCTACCTTGAGTATATCTCGAGATCCACTCCATGTGATTTGGAGACACCGAGGTGGTTGAGGGATGACTTATCTATGAGGGCAGCGGTCGCAGATTCTAAGTAGAAGAGAAGGAGCCGCAACAGAAGATATCCTTAGTGAAGATTCATTTAGAGAAACCACCTAGTCGAGGAGGCGACTTGGGAGCGGGAGGACCAAATGCGGACAGTACCCTCATCTCTTCCATGACACGAGTGCAGAATTTCGTAGGCGAAATTTTTCTTTAAGAGTGAGTTGTAACGACCGTACCAAAATAATACAAGGATTTAAAACATTTGACCAAGTTTGATATGATTAGTATGTGGGCCCCGAGTTGACTTTTTCAAGGATGAATAATTTTAGGTTGATTAAGACCATTCGTAGGCCTCATCGATCACGGTTCATAGACGGGTTGAGCGTCAAAATCGGAGCTTACGGATAAAAGTTATGGCCACAGGGAGATTCGAACGGTAGTATTTTAAGCGGTGTCGAGTCGATCTGGGGTTTTCACTGAAAACTACCTAGGCTCTATATAAATAGTTTTGCATGCCAAATAGAACCT